>QYSG01018778.1:0-156753 GCA_003988875.1 Lachnum nothofagi
AGGTACAAGTCTCTCCCTCAATCTGAATTACATCAAAGGCTTTGCATTGAAAACTTCGTTTCCCCTGGACTCAAGAAATTGAAGCATCCCAAGAGAAGAAAGGATCTTACACAATGGCAGAGAAGCCTTATATTGTAAGGTGGGGTATCCTCGCAACAGGAGGCATTGCAACAAGTATGTCTACCCCTTTCCGTCTATTGCATACCTCCCAAAGCCATCTCCCTCCCTCTACCAAAAGCTCTCACTGACTCCCTTCAGCCTTTTCCAAAGATCTTCTCACCAACCCAGCCGCGCGCGACGTCCACGACGTCCAACATACCATCGCAGCTGCCGCATCCTCCTCCTCCCAATCCCGCGCCCAAGCCTTCCTAGACGACACCAAGGCCCCCTCCACAGCCAAGGCCTATGGCAGCTACCACGAGCTCGTACATGATCCCAATGTCGACATCATCTACGTGGCAACCCCGCACTCGCACCACTTCCAAAACACCATGCTCTGCCTCGAGGCAGGGAAACACGTCCTCTGCGAGAAAGCATTCACCGTAAACGCTCCCCAGGCACGGAAATTAGTTGACAAAGCGAAAGAAAAGGGTTTATTCTTGATGGAGGCTGTGTGGACGCGGTATTTTCCTTTGAGCATCAAGATCCGGGAGATGGTTCAGGATGGGACGATTGGAAAAGTCGAGCGCATATTCGCGGACACCAGCTTCAACTCCGCCAAAGAGCACGGGGAGCTCGACGAGCCTGATTCCAGCCGGATGGTGAACATGGATCTCGCGGGCGGCGCGCTGCTGGACTTGGGCATCTACAGCATTACATGGGTATTCCAGATCCTGTATCTGTGTGCGGAGAAGAAGGAGAAGCCACAGATTGTTTCATCGTTGCAAAAATACAGGACAGGCGCGGACGAGATGACGAGCGTGGTGATGCAGTTTGTAGAGAATAGGGCTGTGGCGATTGCGACGACGGGGCTGAGGGTCGCAACGCAGCCGGATGGGGAGGGCAGTCCGGCTAGTGGGCCGGGATGTAGGATCCAGGGGACGAAGGGGGAGATYCAGGTTTTTGGACCGCTATTTAGACCGACGCTGTATAGGGTCATTATGCAGGGTGGGGAGAGAGGGAAGGTTGAGGAGGTGGATTGCCCGATTCCGACGGATAAGGAGAGGGAGGGGAAGAAAGGGCAGGATGGATGTGGGTGGGGCATGTTTTGGGAGGCGGATGAGGCGGCGAGGTGTCTAAGGGATGGGAAGAAGCAGAGTGAGACGTTGACTTGGGAGGAGAGTATTGTGATTATGGAGGTCATGGATGAGGTGAGGAAGCAGGGTGGGCTGGTATACCCAAAGGAGATTGAGAGTGATGTCTATGATGAGAAGAGTCCGCTCAACGGGAAGTCGTAAATGTACATCAAATTGGCATATTAGATAGAAAGAGCAAGAACCACCGTTGCAACATCGAAACTAATAGCTCATAAATCAAAATGAAAATATTCACCAGGCCGTGCCTTCCCTAAACCATTAAACTATTTTTCATTTGCCGATATCCAAACCAATCTATACCCATAAGCAAGCCGCAATACACGTCCATAAGCTCCTAGATCACCCAATTCCTAACCGTAAGTAACCCATTCATCATTTTCATTACTTCGCCTCTGCAATCACTCCACCACCACCCTTCAACCCCTCCTTCTCAGCCGCCTCCTTCTCAATCGCCGCCTGTCTTGCATTCCTCTTCCTGAGAACAAAAATGACAATTCCAGCCACAATAGCTATAGCAGCAATTCCGCCCACAACTCCTCCAGCGATAGCCCCCGTATTCCCTTTCTTCTTCCCCCCAGCACTCGGTTTTGCACTAGCAATACTCTTCCCCGTCGGCGCCGTCGCATTACTAGGCGCCGCCGACGAAGGCGTGGTATGGAAATGGGTCACAATGGTAGATGTGAAGGCGTTAGCGGCCGTGGAGGCGAGGTAAGGCGAGGATGGGTAGGTGGACAAGTAGTCGCAGTAGAGTGCAGAGATGGAGGGGGTGGGAAAGAGCAGGGTTGCGCAGTAGAGGTAGATCCCTGAGGTGCTGTGGGAGATTGAGTCAGTGGTGGGAGAAGACAATTGGGGGGGGAGGGGGGGAGATGGCATGGGTACCATTTTAGTGTCATAGGGTCGTTGGGACAAGAGCCTGTGCAGGTCTTGTTGTAATCGTACTGGCCTTGGTCTACGCATGCTGTTGGAGCAGCAGTGGGACAGCCGTTGACGCCATCGCAGCAAATTAAACTACCTGCGTTCGTGGGAGTGATTGTGGTAGTGTTTGCTTGTACGTTTGTTAATGTCTGTACGTTGATGTGTGTTTGGGTGACAGCTTCAATCGAGGTGGAGTTGCCCGCAGCGTTGGCGTTTGTTTGAGAGGATATCAAGATGGATGAAGTTGTGGAAGCGAAGAGRGAGGTTGAGGTCGATGCTGTGACGATAGGCTCTGCGGTTGCAAAGACACAGGTGCTGCTAGCTGAGCAACCCCATGGCTTGTCTTTGTTCGTTTCGTATCAGCTTAATGGCCCTCGGGATATATTTAAGCTTATCCAAAAGATGAGGGGTCAAACCAGAGCTTCCTCCAAAGAACCCACACGTATTATCTGAAGCGGCTAACAAGGTCTTCTGTGCTACATCTCGAATTCTCAGATCATGAAGATTGGGTGGTTGAGTCGTCTTTGGAGCCTCGCTATTCGTAGCGGCTGGGCCATTATCAAGAGCGAGCGCAAAGACCGAGGAGCTGAGTAGGATAGAAACAGCAGAAGCTTTGTGCAACATAATGGCTGTAACGACAGAAATAATTTCACTGAAGGGTTCAGGAAATTGAAATTAAAAGAAAGTCATGAAGAGAATCGAGAACACACGATTCTTCACCTGTGGTCTCGACCTGCAACACGAAAAAGGCGATSCATCAAAACCAATAGTGAGATCTCCATTTGTCTCTCTTGCCTATCTCGATAATTCTAGAGGCATATTCCCTGCTAAAGATCACCCCTCCTAAAAGCAAGTTGCATCTCGCGTACCTGTCTATCCCGAGGCTGGTTGGTAGATTCTTCCACAATTGGCCCGGTGGCTTTGGATTATCGACGTTTTCGAGTCCAGCGTAGCGAAGCTAGCTGTGGTGGCTGCATACAGAGCTGAACTAATCCGCCGCCAAGAAAAGGGCCAGACACAGCAGCCGTACATCGTAGCTGGTCAGGTGATCGGGATTTGAGCCTGGAATCGAATGCCGGTGGCGTGGAATCGGGATTTGATATCGATCAGGACCTGCTCGCCTGCGAATATTTCGAGGGATTCCTGATGCTAAGTTGGCACAGTGCGGGGAGCCGTGAGGTCGGTCCAAGATAAGGATTGACAGGCGAGTACGCCCCCAGTGCGACATAATAAAGCCGTGTAACCTGCCAAGCAGCACGTTTTGGATACGAGCGTGTGTGTATCTCATGATRTCTACGCCTCGCAGATTTCATATAAATAGCTACCCAGCCTGATAACGCATTTTCAGCCTGCGGAGTGCTGCACAGTGCCATTTTCCAGCAAAAGTCCATCCAACCGTAAGAGACCCAAACTCATTAATCCGTTGCCTGTCGTTCCACTCCCAACTCGGATGGCCCATCTCCATCGTGATACTAGATCGTTGATCTCGTTCTGCTCTGCTTCGTTCTCGGACGTTACGAGGAGTTGCATCAAGAACGAGGAGGCGATTGCGAAATTTGCTCGTGACCCTGTTGAATATTAGTAATTATGTAGAATTGATAAAAATGGAGGATCTTACAAGAATGCCAGAAGGCATCCAGAGCACCTCGTCCGAGGTTCTCCACGAACTCTACCACCTCCTTTGCGCACTCTTTCGCGCCTGCCCGTACAGCTTGCCGGCTCCCCACTATCCGATGATCTTCTTCTTCAAGGTTTGTCAGGTTTTCAAGCGGTCGGAGCAAGGCACGGAAAAGGGTCATCGTGGCAACGATGTAAGCTAGAGATAGCGAAGGATTCCCACTGAGTCGTGCCATGCCTCTCGAGTCCACCCTGTCTGGCTGTCGAAGAGCCAGCGCTGGAGGTAGAGAATCATTCCAAGCTTTCAACCGAGCTCGCAGTGAACGAGCGAGATCTAGTGACAATGTGTAGTCTTTCGAAGTCCGTTGCGTGGCACGGAGCGTGTAGTATGAGTCCATGATATCGCTCAGGATCATGGTAAGCTCAGACAGCAGCCGAAAATGGTTGCTGTCTGCTTCTGGTTCAAGGAACCCAGGGACTGTGTTCGAGTTTTGCTCGAGCAATGGTTGCTCAAGATCAGCATCCAAGAGAGGGAGGACATCGAAATCGTCTGATCGTATATGACTTGGCATTCCTGCTCCAAGCGAAGCCCACTTGTCCATRATGAATACACCGTACCATAGCCGTTTCCGGAGCGTAGTTTCCCATGACGGTAGACTAGACCAGTCGCTACAGTCTCGAGTGAGACCAAGAGTCTGGGCTAGACTGACAGTCCATCCTACAAGACTAGTTTTCCAAGGTGTGTCGGTCGTGTASCGGTTAGTAGGAGCTCGTTGGAGCAAGAGAAGACAGGCTTGTAAAGTCGCAAGCCGTGGTGTATGCAACTCCTGGGTAACTGCAATCCAAGAATATCGAAATAGTTGATGAGATGGAGGAGGCGAATGAACAATCGTCGTAGCCAGAAGGTCATCATATAACATGAAAGGTAAGGCCGTGGCATACATCGCTGAAAGTAAAGACATGGGTAAGATGCGCAACACCGCTGGAGACAAAGTACCGTCCGCATAAAGCTCGCTTTTGCAAATAATAGGAAAATACGGGTATACAAATTGGAAAAACAGGCCGATCAATCGCAGGGCTTCTTGGTCCGTGAACATGCCTGTGATATCTGACCGTGCCTTTGCAAGGACTTCATCCTCTACTCGAGGTTCTCCTTTCTGAGCTAGGCTGTCGTCTGCCAGCATGAACACCACTGGAGGTTCCCCTTTCTCGCTGGTCATCCCATTCTGACTTGATGTGCTTTTTATACGTCGGTATGTCAATTTCGATATAGTACACTCATCATTCTCGTTGTATGGGTAGTGCCGTAGCAGATACGGGTTTGACTCTCCAGTTTCCCCTATGAACCTTGCAGACCTCGTCGACTGAGAGTCCAGCGGCCGTATCCTGACTCCACTTGGCATCATCTGTAGGTACGGGTCCATGTTGTATATAGGGGAGGCATCTTGGTTCGAGGAGAGCTGGTGTAGCTGGTCTGGGGACTCGAGACCATTATGGCCGTTCAAACCATTGAAGGAGTTCTCATGGCTGTACTGGGCAATGAACTCGGGGCTCAACTGCGCCGCCGAGACATCGAAGTGCTGGAGAGGAGCTGTTGTAGTGGGCCAAGCGTCAGTCAGACCATCCCATTGTCACAGCCATGATACTATTGTATGTTGGCGCAGTGTTTCTGCATAACGCACCTGAACTCCCGGATCCGCTTCCCTCACTATTGGAAGCATTGGGCCTCCGCTTCTTCTTTGGCCGCTCGACAAAAGTACATTGGCGCCCGTGTGACGAGCAGAGCTGGCACGGCGGCGAGATGTCGATTTTGCAAGCTACCTGGCGCGCCCTGCAGAAGTCGCAGGGCCGGTACTTGCGCGACTTGTAGGAGCGCGGGCCGGGCTGGACCGTCGGCGGCGTGGCCAGCTCGAGGCCATTGAAATAGTCGGTGGGCGACAGTGAGACGTTGGCCTGCGCGAAGGAGTGCGTATCCATCTGGGACAGTCGTCGAGGGCTCAACTGCAGCTGCGAGGCCTCGAAAAGCACACTCATCYCTTATCGTTATCGCGTACGGTAGGCAGCGCCGCCGGCTCCAGCGGCTCAGGGGGTGAAGCGTGTCTCGCGTGCTGGGCGGTATTGTCTGTGCTGTGCGGCAGTGGATACGCTCTCTGTAAGCGGAGGGARCACCACTCTTGCGAAACCTCTCGTTTCCCTCGTCAACACTCTTCAAGCGACGTGCGGAGAATAGTCGAGGTTTCCTCGAGCGTCCATTGCTTAGTCGAAGTTGGCACACTCCTCAGACCGCGCCTTAAGCGGGGCGGCAGCCGTTGAAACAAGTGTCGTCCTAAGAGACATGCCATCTGCTTTGCCCACGGCCAAAGTTGCCCGTGTTATCTTCCGTAATGCCCCAGCGGAAGGGCCCAGCCTGTTCCAAACACAGAGCAGCAGGCTCGATATTTCCTCTTCTATAGCACTATCATCATGGCGTTTCTGCGTGCTATCCCCTTGTTATTTCCTGCGGTGCTATCGTATTCGTTGTTGGCTCCTTCCATTGGCTGTATATCAACCTCATTTCGGAGTTTACTTGTGCCCCCATTGCCTCTTCACCATGTCTGAATCACTGTTACTCCCGTCAGTTACGGGCTCTTCTACCAGAGTCGTCAATATTCTTCTTATAAATCCCAATGGAACTTCGTCTATGACAGAGGCCTGCTTGCGGTCACTTGAAACTACACTTCCTCCTCATTGTACTGTCACCGGTTTCACCGCTCCACATCCAACTCCGTCAGCTATAGAAGGCCATCTAGATGGAGTCCTTTCAGCAGCTGCAGCTATCCGGGCGGTAGTCCCCATTGCCTCGAAGTACGATGCATTCTTGGTGGCATGCTTCAGTGCTCATCCTCTCATCAATGCGCTGCGGGAAGAGCTTTCAGGTCCCGTAATTGGCATCATGGAAGCAGCTCTCTACTCAGCTCGGATGCTTGGTGGTCGATTGGGTATCGTGGCAACTGGTGGGAGGAGTAAGATCATGCACGAAGATGCAATTAAGTATTATGGTTTGGATGGTTTCTCTGTTGGTTGCGAGACGACGAACCTAGGAGTTCTGGAGTTGGAGCGTCTGCCAAGAGACAAGGTCTTGGGGCTCATGGCAGATGCTTCGAAGAGGCTGGTGCAGGAGAAAGGGGCAGATTGCATTGCTTTGGGTTGCGCTGGAATGACGGAAATGAAGATCAGGTGTGAGGAGGCTGTAGGCGCGAAAGATGCAACAGCCCAAGTCATTGACGGTGTCGGAGTGGGAGTTCAATTATTGATTGGGCTTGTAAGAGAAGGCCATGTCACCGCGAAGGGTGGCATTTTCAGAAGTTCTGAAGCAGGGAGGAGAGCAAGAGGCCAAGAGTGGTTGTAAATASTTTTCATATCAAATTATAATACCCTCAGCGCCATATCATCTTCTCTTGTTCTCGGTATGGCTAAACATTTCCCTATTTCAACTTGTTTTTATGAWACGAAGTCCATTTCAGCTCAGACTTAAATGCTCAAGAAGAAGTTTAAAAGCGTCTTTAAGCTCTTCTATTCGGATACTATGTAAGCAGCTCAGGCTCTACAACGCCAGTCTGCTGCGTGATCAGTCCATACTGATCTATCCTCCGATGCCTATCAAAATCAAAAGTCTTCTCCTTTCCTTGCCTGCAGTCCTCCAAATCAATCTCCGCAAACACAATCTCATCACCCTTGCCCTTCGCCTCGGCCAGCACATGTCCCTCAGGAGAGGTAATGCAACTCCCTCCAATTAAGTCATACTTTCCGTCTTCCAGTCCAGCTTTCGCAGCGCTGACAGAGAAGCAAGAATTCATGTACGAGTTCCCTTGCATCACAAGCTTATGGTGGAACACCGCGTCTTTCTCTGCCTCATCAGGCGTCATCGGCTTCCTCGTGCCCCAGAGATCCGGTGCGAAGCCAGCGGTGTTGTATCCACATAACACGACCTCAACACCCTGCATTCCATATATTCTCCATCCCTCAGCCCACCTCCGATCATTACAGATCATCATGCCCATAATCGGATCTCCCTTTCCAGGTCCAACGTCCGCACCCTTCTTCGCTGCGCCTGCAATCAAGTCCGGAGTTCTGAACGCCTTGAAGCCCAAGTTACCTGGTTTGAAATATCGTTTCTCGAGCTGATTGACAGCATCTGGGTTCTCAAACGGCTCTTTTGTACCCGGTAAGTGCACTTTCCTGTACTTCGCGATCACCTTTCCCTCCTTCGCTGAGTAGTAAACACTAGCATTGTACCCCTCGCCCTCCTTCGTCCGCTCCGCAAAGCCCACTGAAATATCAATTCCCAATTTCTTCGCTTCATCAAACAARGGCTTGGTGTTTGGGGAAGATAGCAGGTCGTCGTTGTGCTCGAAATAGGAATCTAGCTCTTCTTGAGGATTGATGAGGTGACGCGGGAAGAAGGTCGTGAATGCTGTCTCAGGGAAGAGCACRAGTTGGGCACCTAGAGAGGCAGCTTCATTGAGGAGGGCGAGCATGCGAGAGATGGTTTCTGTGCGTTTGGATGTGAGGTGGATTGGGCCCATTTGGGCTGCTGCAATTTTGAGAGTCCGAGGCATGGTGCAGAGAGTCTTGGATGCGATTGAGCCGTAAGAATTGAAAATTATTCTAAAGAGAATGTAGTAGTAGAGCAAAATAAAGCCAAATTATTTTCTAAAGCTTCAACACCAAGCTCCACCACGCCCAAGCTYCAAGCTCCCTCTTCATCCCACCTTCAGCGCTCACTACAACACAACACTCCCGAAGCCCGGTTCTCACCCGAACAATCGACCCCATTTTCACACCCAGCTCCACAAGCCCATAAACAAAAAACTTACACATCACATTTCCTTGCCCTTCGCATAAACTCCACTTCTTTTCCAGGAAATYGGTACCCCCAGTCCCTCCCCCGTCGGCTGCATGCATTAGCGTCGTATATTTAGGACGCGCGAGCTATCCCTGTACTTGCTTGCCCGACGGCCAACGTCCCTATCGCTCGAACCACAGCGGCGGATACGGATGCGGATGTCTGCTGTCGTGTTACGCGAATGCAGGRTTAGCGGTCTTGGGCGATCGAGAATTGATAGTGGATGTCGCCGTTGGTGGGATGGGCGTGAGAGGACGTGAATAGTTAAGGAGGGAGAGGTTGGATTGGATCGAGAGGAAAGTGCAGAGGGAATTGAAGGAATTGAAAGGACGGTTGAGGAAAAGGGTCAAAATGGGCTTCGATTTGGTGGTTACGAATGGTATAATTGTATGTATTTGCTTCTTCTTATATCACCATCCGCACCTACYTACAYGCATATTTCTGCTCCTATCCAAGTGGAAAGAGCGACTGCAAAAGCCGTTCCTCGTTCTCGAAGATGTGTTTCAAACATGTTTGCGGTCCAAAGGTCGCAGATGTCCCCCGCCACSAAAGTCACGTTTCTCAAGAAGGGGGTCCAAGACGACAAATAGCCAGAAGTCTGGCCTCCATTTTCKACAATATAATTCGAAATAAGGTGGTTGCCTRTCACATACGACCATAGACTGAGGARAAWTGGGCATCCCGTCCGCTCTGCCATACATAAGCCTCAGATCGGCAGATTAGTAGTCAGGTCGGTGACGACTGGCGAATACCTGCTGTTGTATGTTTATTTTAGTGTTTTTTTACACTCAAAACTGTTGAGCGTCTGAGATGAAGATATCCCTTGGAATCACACGAGGCGCAGTTGCACTTTTTGTTCCTTCCTAATAATGTGGAGGGGCCAAGTAGAGGAAGGCGCGCAACAGCTCTTTCTCTTTTTGCCAACGCGTTGCTCTATTTTTGAAACACCAGCCAYATTCAAAGTCTAAAAACTTCCAGGTTACTGCCAGCGAGACTCTTCCTCTAGGAATTGAGATCGGAATCACAGATGGCAAGATCTCTTGTCTTGGCACCTCTCTCCCACGAGACGCAGACACCCAGATCATCGATGCCAAAGGGGGYTGCATAACACCCGGAGGCGTCGATTCTCACGTTCATTTTGCGCAGGACAACAGTCCCACTGGGGACGACTGGACCACCGGTAGCCGGTCCGCAATCGCTGGAGGTACCACCACAGTCCTAGCATTTGCTTCTCAATTCAAGAACGAGACAAGCGTGATCCCTTGCCTAGACGRGTACCTCCTCCGTGCCAAAGATCAAAGCTATTGCGACTATGGCATCCATCTCATCCTCACAAATCCCACAACTGATATCATGACCACTGAGATGCCCCTCCTCATTCAACGCGGCATCACCAGCGTCAAGCTATACATGACCTACGAGCCCATGAAGCTTGGTGACTCCCAGCTTCTCAACGTCCTCATGTCAGCTAGAGCTCTGGGCTTCACGACCATGGTGCACGCGGAGAACAGTGACATCATATCTCTCATTACCGATCGTCTCGAGGCGGCCGGGCACACCGATCCCTTCTTCCACGCCATCTCTCGGCCTCAAATCGCTGAGAACGAAGCTACCTACCGTATCATCAGTCTAGCAGAGTTGACGGATACACCAATCCTCATTGTGCACATGAGTTCCGAGATAGCAATGAAGCACGTACGAAAAGCGCAAACGCGGATGCTGCCCATCCACGCTGAAACATGCCCTCAATATCTGTTCCTTCTTTCCGAACGTCTAAAAGGCAATCYCCAAGATACCTTCGAAGGCGCAAAGTGTGTATGCAGCCCTCCGCTTCGACATGACCCGAAGGATCTTGATGCCATGTGGCGGGGAATTGCGAATGGAACCTTCACCACATTCAGCTCTGATCATGCGCCTTCTACATATGACCATGCTGGCGGGAAGAAGCTAGGATTGAAGGATGGCATCATGAGATATAGAGATATTCCTAATGGCGTTCCTGGTGTGGAGACTAGACTGCCTCTGCTTTTCAGCCATGCGGGGCGAGAGAAGGATTCGAGATTGAGTCTGCAACGCTTTGTCCAGCTCACTTCTTCAGATCCTGCGAAGTTATACGGTCTTGAAGGCACGAAAGGGAACATTGCACCAGGATATGATGCTGATTTGGTCATTTGGTATAATGAAGAAGAGCTGAAGGAAGGAGTGACAATAGAGCAGAGGAATTTGCACCATGGCGTTGATTACACACCATATGAAGGAATGCACGTMAAGAATTGGCCTCGGTATACCCTTCTTAAGGGCAAGAAAGTCTGGGATCGAGATGGAGAGGGCATTGTTGGGAAAGTGACAGATGGACAGTTCCTCAAGCGAGGCATAGGTAAGATCGTGGTTGGAAAGACTGGCGGGGAAGTCAACGGTATGTTGGCTGGAGAAAGAGATTACTGGTACTAGATTCAATCTYAGAAAGATTTCACGATGTTCGATGATTTATCCACGCCGTCTTGGGACGCAAACGCTATCTTTCTCATCCTTCATTTGGATCAGCACAGTGGGTTTYAGGCCCGAGGTGATGGGGGCCGTAGCTAGAGAAGCTGAAAATACTAGGCATAAGGAAAGTCATTCAAATTACACTTCTTCATAGCATATCAATTACTGAGCATRCCTGGCAGAATCCATATTTTGAATGCCATCCAGTTGTTCCAGTGATGTCATGGCATTGCCGAATCAAAATTCAGGGGCTCGCTTACAGCAAAGGTCCAATCAAACGGCGCATTCCACGCAGAACACAAATGATGGGAATGGTTTTCTRGACTCAGCCAAGATGATTCAATGATGGACACTTTATKGCTTTGTTGATTCTCTGAATTTCGGCGACGAGGGCCGCAAAACCCGAAAATGTTGTGAAGTTGTCACAGACCTYGTCTCGGCAGGCGGTTTGGCAGGTCTTGGCGACGCTGAAACCTCATCCCCGTCTATGCGTTCGTCCYAACCTCTACAACGTGGCGTCTCAGCATCAAACTRCTRATTAGATKRCAGCGGCTCTGTCGAGCGACGGAACCACAGCCAAGGYTCTCAACCCATCGCGAGGTCGTCTCATCCAAAGTTCGTCCCCGCAAAGCGCGGCTCGCGACGCATTGYGGTGTATCATCGATCTTATCCGGTTTCTYAGACCGCAATACYAGTCAAGCATAAGTAAAGAGGTTTCCCATCCGTCGAGAAACTCCCTCCATTCTTCCATCGCGATAGTTTCTCCAGTTCCAAAGTGCCCACTTTCATTCTTTACAGTTCTGTGAACTTTTCCATTCTCTTCACATACTYYAGAGCTATACACCGCAAGCCGGTCTTTACCTAATTACTTCACAACAACACTTTACACCMCGGYCACTTCGTCCAWMTCAATCCCTTCAAGATGCAATCCAAGACCCTCCTCCTCGCCCTCCTCACCGCCATCACTGCCTCCGCAACCACGATCCCCATCGCGGCCCGCGCCAACGCCACCGCMGCAGCAACCGGCGACGCCGACTTCGGCACCTGCACCCCCACCATGGACTTCCARCTCGGSCGCCCAGGCCGCAAAGCCGACGAAGGCACGTTCCTGCCAACTGACCCGGTTGTTGCCAAGGGCCAGCAGGACGCGCTGAACCCGAACATCATCACGAACCGCATCTGCGACCAGTTGACGAATGTGTGCGATGCGAACCAGGCGGCGAAGGACCTTTGTGCTTCGGCGCAGGATGTGGTTGCGGGGTTGACGACGAAGGATCAGAGTACTGCGGATGCTTTTAATAGCGCTTTGGGCTTCTAGGCTTGACGTGTGGGGTCTGGAGGTATGAGGATAGGAGCTTGGGTTGTGGTGGRGAAACTTRTTGGGGTCGAGYCTAGGAGGWCAGAGAATTAAGATGACTTTAAGCTGGTAGCTCTCGAAGTGACGGCATGATACGTATAATGAATATCACGAGAATAAACATGAGCATATCTCCATTCGTGTAGACCTTGTCCCTTGRGAATGTCACCCAATTGCCACTTYCAGATTCTACTCTTTTGCCCACATTTTCCAAATTCAATTGGAAAAGGCGCCACCAACAGCAAKTATAAATTCAAATCTCGATTTTGAAGTCTGTCCAACCTCTATTAGCTTCTGACAATGGATCATATGCTTGAGTCAAGAACTCTGATCTTATTTGAGAACATGAATATTTCGTTGCCTTGAGCAGCGAGACAGTCACTGCGACATACCGCTCGCTAGCTCTAAGAATAATTTGAATAGCGCAACTTGACAGCAAACGGGAAATGACAGTAAACTTGTTATTGACAGCAAGCCAGGAAGTCAACTGTTTCTGGTAAGTTCAGACACTGAGCAATCACTCGCACAGGTCCTTTTGGTGAGGGCTACGATGTATGACCGGGAATCTGACATGCGTCGCACATTGAAGTGCCATTGCTGTCGGCTTGAATAGTTGTAGGGCATGAGAACCAAATAAATCATTGGCAATTTATTGCTATTTGCAAGTCTCTTGCCTCTGTGTTGCTGCTTCCTCAACCTTCCTCATGCTGGCTGAGGTCTTGCGCGGGGACCTATAGAGGAACCAATAAATGGAGCTCCCATTCATAAGAGACTAGCCTTGCTGAAAGCGCTAAGCTCAGAAGTAATTCTCAAACTGAGCTGATGTGGGGAAGTGGCGATCTCAAACTTGGAAAGATCCCACTTTCTTCTATTCTCATAGCTTGGCGAACCTCTCATCCGCCAGAATATCGTTCTTCTTCGACTCCATCCTCCCCTTCGTGATCTTGAATAGCTTCGGCACACCCGTCTCCTCAAATGGAACACCCTTCAATACCATCTGCGCAATCCCCTTGGTCGTGAGCAGAATAAGCGGCATACCATGACCCGAAAAACCCGCTGCGATGAATTGATTTGGCTTCTCTGGAATCTCGCCAGCGTATGGCATGAAATCTGAGCTATATCCCATGACTGTCCAATTACATCAGCATCTCATRTCCGAGCGATAAAAGCAGAAGGGKTACGTACTTCCCGTCCAAACTTTATCCGTCGTCGCCCCACTGCCCTCCCACCCCCTAAAATGCCTCTGCATCAAGCCATCAAAATAATCYTTCGCCGGCTCAATCAGCTTGCTATCATCCGTAACTCCATACCACTCCTCCGGCTTCTCGAACCAGAACCGCTGTTTCGCACCGCCTACAACAATACTCCCGTCTGCTCTCGGGATCAGATAATCGTATAGCTGCTTCCCGTAGCGTATGCTCATGGTGTTGGTTAGTAGAGGTGTAGAGGCCGGAGGAGCAGTGATCCGAGAGCAGATCCCTCGTACGGGGACGATCTTGTTGGTGAATTGRGGAGCGATGCCTGCGGTGTAGGCGTTGGTCGCGAAGATGATTTTCTTGGTRTGGAGGGTGCCGCGGGGTGTGGTGACGCTGTAGTAGCCGGACGAAGAAGGCGAGTCTGAGATGGAGGTCACGGGTGTGTGGGTTTGGAGGTTCACGCCCCGGGAAAGGGCGAGTGAGAGAAGGTGCATGATGAGCTTGTACGGCCAGACGGATCCTGCTGTGAAGGAGAAGCAGTTGAGAGCGCCTTTTACTCCGCAGACCTAAAAGTGTCATTTAGTGAGGTGTTGCGAAGTAGAGAGTGAGGTGTTGCGAAGTAGAGAGTGAGGTGTTGCGAAGTAGAGAGTGAGGTGTTGCGAAGTAGAGAKTGCGAAGTAGAGAGTGAGGTGACATACTCCTTCAGCGTCCTTCTTCGGCGTAAAATGCACATCACCAAGTGAAGCAACACCAGCTTCCTTCAATAAATAATACGCCTCTTCCGTCTCCATTGCTAACTCAGGATCTAGGATCACATCCATAGCTCTCGTGAGAACGAAATCACAATCGATCTTCTCCTTCTCGACCAGATCCTTCACGGCAAAGACCTGCGAAGCTTCGAACCGAGCTACTTCCGCYGCAGCTTCAGCACYGTACTTCGYTGCATATTTGCCGACATTGAAGTACATGTCTGGCTTTAAATGACCACCTGTAATCCAGTCAGTCAAATTCACATATTGCTGGTGAGGAGAATTACCATTTCGTCCTGTCGCGCCAGAACATGCTTGACGTGCTTCGAGAATGACGATTGATGGAGGAGATGGATTATTATCGAGAAGGTGGTATGATGTTGATGCTCCAGCAAAGCCAGCTCCTATGATCAAAACGTCACATTCTTCTGGGAGTTCAGGGGTTGAGCGGTGCGAGTCGAGTTCGTGGAGCTCGGTCCGCCAGAAAGGGAGTGTGGTTGGATTAGGATGTGGGAAAGGAGGCGGTAGGCTTGGTGGCATATTGGAAAGGCCTTGGTCTTTCYTCAGAATAAAGGCGGCAAGACACTACGTGAAGGAAAGCTCGATCACAAGGAAAWGGAAGGAAACAGGCCCGTCAGCGGAAGGAGCAAACCGTAWGCATTCAAACGGGGATCTTAGCCATAATTTTCWCCCACTTCTGAAAATGGCAGTCGATAGAGAMTRGATGCACTTGCATTCCCCGCGGCGGGGCCAAGAGAAGGGAGCGCCACCTTGAAGATGAGAGGGAAAGGTTTGATAAAGAAGTGGGATGGAAACGASACGGCWGTTTAGCGGKGTGCTACGGCAATCCACAGCGGCACGGGCCTGTAATTTAGGTACCGAGCCCCTATTTTGCTAGRCGATCCGACCCCTCATACAGAAAACACCGAGTAAACATGCCCCGACAGYGCKGCATAGCCATTTACTTTGATGCCTCCACGACTTTCCTCGCCATCTCCGGTAGAGTTTCAGCCATAACATCCATTGCCTCACCAAAGATTTCCAGACAGGGTTCCTTCTCCCAGRCCGCGCACCAAGCTCCCTTGAAGCTGGTTGCTGTCAACGACTTGCTTCTCGTCTRTAGAATAGTRAAAGATAACTTACCCAGATCTCTTGGCAGCACTAACATCCCACATATGCGCTGCCGCAAACCAAATATTCTCCGGGCTCGCATCCTTGGATAGCATCTCCAGAACAGGCGTGTACGATTCTCTGGCAGGCTTTCCAATGCCATAGCTGTCACAGCTGAGAAGATTCTCCGCTGGAAGAGGGATTTTCCTGTAGTCTCATTAGCRGAACGCCTCTCTTACATGACAGTGAAGGACTCACGCCTGCTCAAAATACCCCCCAACTCTCTTTARATCCCCGGCCGTGTACCCCCAAACYGTGAACCCCCCCTCCCTCAAAATCTCAAAACACTCTTTCGCGCCCCGTCTCATCTCCAGCTGCATATAGCTCGCAATAATCGCTTTCTGGTCTTCATCCGTAGCGAACTGACGGGGTTCTTCGATGCCCGCCATCCAGAGCATGCGGTAGAACAGGGGAGCGAAGACGGTCATGAAAGGTAGGTATTTGCCGGAGATRGAGAGGTAGGTGTACTCGCGYTCGGCGGCTTCGATCCAGGCGAAGCCGAGTAGTTGGGGCTTGATGCCTTCGGCGCGGAGCTGTGGTGGGACGTTAAATTGTGTGAGGATTGAAAGAAAGCGTAGAAGGTAATAGCTTGAGGGAAGAGGCAAGGAGATCGATCTTTGTAACRRCTTACCTTCTCACCAAGACGGYCTTCAAGGCTTTGGAAGAACTTCGAGTAAGASGCGAGAGTGCCAATTACGTCGAAGACGATGTGCTTTTTCGGGGCCGTCATTGTGAGGATGGATGTGTTTCCGTGGTAGATTTCTTRWAAATGCTCAAATMTTTGATWTTTATATTTTTATATTAAGAAAGTAAACACACGTCACRGCCAGGGCGCGTTTTGATATCATACAGGGCGTCTTGATCGCGGGGCAAGCSTTACCCCACCCTTGCGATAGTGCCCCAGAATTCCAAGAGAATAAGATTTGAAGACTTGAGATATCACTCGRGTCAGAATATCGAGGTCGGGGAAACTTGCCCTTTGCGATATTTGATCCTACTTGTGGATYGAGGAAGAGAAAAGATCACCTGACAGACCCGCATGACAGATAAGAGCGCGTCTCCTTGTRCTGCCATGAGAAATCACATATGCTCTGAATGTCTCTCACTCTGTCTTCATGACGGACATGCTCTGTATTTCCAGCCATATTCTCTCCCGAAGCGTCGACCAGCAATCTACAATCTTACGAGATTTGGGGTGTTCGTTCCAAATAATTAAGACACGAGACTCTGAGCRTCACACCCAAATTCGATATTCATATTTGATAGCATCAAGACAAGAGATTGATCGAGACTCACTCAGTCGACAGCAGAGCTCGCATCACATACGGTGAAGAGAAACATGTTTCARGCGGAAAATTCGTACCCCAGATCTGCCATAATGTGCCTCTTGAAACTGCRAAAAGCCCGAAGAAACTGCGACTTTGAAACTGTGCARGATTCGTCTYTTCAGCCCCAGAATAAACAATATCCGCAGGGTTTGCAACCCAAGTCTCGAGTCCTGCATGCATGCATGCAAGTTTCCGCTTCTGCTGCCAAGCAACTCGACTTCTCGGAATCTGCGGAAGCATTGCTAACGTGAAGAAATATTAAAAAGCACTTGCTCATGGCACAGCACGGCACCGAGCCGAGCCTGCCGAGGAACTTGGCCWGTGTTCTGAGAAATAGGACTGGATCTTTGACAAATATTACACGAGCAACGAAGAACAAAGAATGCGTATGCAAAATGCGCAGTAATGGCAGGTGCATGACAGATGTGCGTGTGCTCGTGCACTCAGAGCTGACTGTGCTGCATACCGAATTCCAAAAGTCCTTAGCAGAACATTTGTCGTCCCCAGAATCCCATGGCCAAGTCTCAAAAATGGCCGAAAACGGAAAGCGGAATACCGGGGATGCAAGGCGTATGATTGGTGGGTCCCATCCACACGTCATGAAGCAATGCAGATGGATGTCGATCCTTCACCCCTGAGACTGCCGACGCCCGGACTACCAAGCAGAGGCCCAAAGCGGACTGCGTGTAACAAAGCGCGTCCGGATGAGGAGGGATAGACTCGACCTCGGAACGGTGMACAATGAATGAGAAGAGCGTMYARACGTCGGAAGAGGCAAACGGTCAATTATGAGTTGATGTTTTCTTTAGGAAAGAGGTGGGATGGGCGAAGTCGTAATCGTGGGGGGCGGTGCAGAGGGACAAGAGTCTGACAAGAGGAGCTCGTTCTTGCTGCGGGCCAGCGGCCACTGAATGATTTGCATTGATTCCAGTGATTCCAAGGTGATCCGGCAGGSGCCTTGCATCATGGCTTCCTCCCTGCGATCGCAGTGGTTGCGATGTTCATGCCTAGCGTAAAGCTTCCCGAAGAAGAGGGCGTGTCGCTGCCGCGGACGGCTTGAAAGAACACATGGCGTGGAGGCCAGAACGAGCGTCTCCGATGGGCATGGGCATGGAGTACAGTACGGACCCTTTGYGGGWGAGCAGGCTCGCGCGGGACAGAAAAAGCAGCGCTCAAAAAGCGGCACTCACTATGCGCATTGTCGGTGTCTCACTCCGCCGGGGACATCCAAGTGAGTGCCGCTTTTCCTGTCCCGCACGAGGCAGGGCAGCATAAACTGGGAGTTCTTTGATCGGCATTCGAGCCCTCCGGGGACGTTTCCCAAACCCGCTGCAACAAGAAGCCCGMCCGATCCTGGCGCACCCGGATCAATAGTCATGCTCAACCCCAGAAGCTGGGGAGCGGACTGGAGCTGGCCTCCATGATCTGCGCGTAGCGGCTTCGCTCCCCTGGAGTCCCATAGGCCCATATCCTGGACTCGCTGGCGGAGGGGGGGAATGGAGATGCGCATCCCATGGACGCTGCAAAGGGACGAAGGACAGAGAATGCGMGCTGCCCGCCTGGGCTGTGRATAATTGCGCTGCACAGTAGCAATGGACCACGCACAGAGCGCCTATAGAAGCGCGCTATTGCCGTGATGCCCAGGCTCTGCAAACAGTGGRGTCGCGCTGCGCTGTCTKCCGGCGCTGTAAGAAAGGCTTTGGCGAGGGCCTGCGCGCGGCTTGGCGCTGCATTGTCCCGCTTAACTTTATCGCCGTGCTCCCAAACGCCGCTCCTGGCTTCCTGGCTTCCTCGGTTTCACCCTCCGCCTGCCGACTGCCCATCAACATCGTCCMCAAGYCGCGGCCAACAACTTTTCTTTTCGACCACCGCCCGCCGGAATATGTGAACGTCACGCAGGCCGGATCACCCGTTTACCTTTTTCTCTTTCTACTTCCCTCCTCCGAATCATGGCGACGTCGACCGTTGCGAGAGGGAGCATGGCCGGCCTCACCTCCACCTCCACCCTCATGGTCCTCCTGGCGAGCGTGGGCGTGGCTTACGCCCAGAGTGCGGCTGTACAGCCCTCGAACATYTCCATGGCCGACGTGTCCATGACCCAGATGACAATAACGGGAGGGCCGCTCTTCAAGACTCAGTCGCCATACAACATTGCRCCTTTGACCACCCAGGCGGGTAGGGGACAGTCCGCGGTAGCTCTGAAGGTTCGCCCCCTTCCTACGCTAGTCACGTAGAGGCGTGTATTTGGGTTATTGCTGACACTAAGCTACCGTCAGACACTGAACATATCAGGCTTTCTTAAACCGGCCGATCCGCAAACGTCTATGAACCTGACAGGAACCGATATTGCATACATTAGCTGTGATTCAGACGGTTCGGATATCGACCCCTCAACTGTTGTCCAGAACGCGGGAAACCTAAAACCGAAGGCTATTGTACTCTATAGCCTTTCGTTCAATGAATGCAATTTGACCGGCGAGCCGTCATACACGACCATATTTTCTATGACCTCGGCGAAAGACTCGCAAGACCTTTCAGATACCATTGGACTTTACCCACAAACAACAGACATACTATCAGCCATGATCGGATCCAATACCACTACAGCTGCGGGATCTACCCCAACGAACAATGATAATCAAGGTGGACCAGCTCCGACTACTGCGGTAGCCATGAGCATCCTCTACAGCATCACCGGCATCATCACCCTGCTATTCTTGATTATTATCGCCACCGGTGCAGTACGTGCCCACAGACATCCAGAGAGATATGGGCCTCGAAACGGATATTCCGGAAGACCAAGACAATCTCGTGCGAAGGGGTTGGCAAGGGCTATGTTGGAGACACTGCCCATTGTGAAGTTCGGAGACCCGGATCCGGTCAAGCCGGGAGCCAGGGATACTGAGTTGGAGGAGGGAACAAGCAATCACGCGGCTCCTACGCAGACGACGTCACAGCAAGGGGGTGTYGCCAGTAGTAATACAAAATCGCCGCCCGCATCACCGTCAACCGTAGCGGCAGGTACGGAGGTTACACAAGAAGGTTCGGCAAAGGACAAAGCTAAGGAGCAAGAGCCGGTCGCGGCGGCTTCACCACAGGAAGGCGAGCTTGGTTGCTCGATCTGTACGGAGGACTTCACGACTGGCGAAGATGTTCGTGTCCTGCCTTGTCAACACAAGTACCACCCTGCATGTATCGATCCTTGGCTCTTGAACGTGTCTGGAACCTGTCCACTATGGTAAGCATCTCTCCCTACCTTTCATCTATCTACATGTCTAATAAGCCCCTTCAACAGCCGCCATGATCTCCGCCCCGAACAATCCACGCCCACAAGTCCAACCGATGGCGATGCAACGCCCTCAGCAGAAGCTGCCTCCACAGACCTCCCGCCACCACTCAATGTCGACGGCGAGCACAATACCGAGACAGAAGACGCGGCCGGCTCCCATCAACACCGCCGCAGATCCCGCTTCCTAGATCTCAGCAGGCTCCGCCACGCAGCACCAGAAGAGCGGATAGCTGCTCTGCGGGAACTGAGAGAGCATAATCGGACAGAAGAGCAAACTGAAGATGGCGAAGAGCAACAAAGCAGGCGAGCAAGACTGACCGGGAAGCTCAAGGACAAGTTCCGGATAAAGACCCGGACGCAGAATCAGTAATGGGGGCTGGGGACCTTATGAAAAATGAAAATAAYGAAACGGATTTGAATATATAYCACGACATTCGTTTATTAGGGYGCGGCTTAGTTCGGGGGGTTCTGCATAGATGGCGTTCTRGCGGGCGAGCGGATTAATCGGAGTTTTGCGGTTTCAGATATCCTCAAATGGCGGGTGAACACAATTTGCAACATGGGGCGGTCGGGGAAAGGATGGGAATGATATAATGTATTGTAATATACGAAACAGATACTTATGATACGTCTGGTGGGATCGGATAGGAGCTTGGTTYTTGAGTCAATAAAATGGGAATCAACTCGATGTCTTCCATTCTCGTGTTGCAATCTCATTGTAYGGTACTGATGTGATYTAGTTATTATTTATGCTTTATTACTGTTTTCAATCTTTTCATTATGCATCATGCGTTACTRTCCGACATTTCCGCTTATCGCTCTCCTTCAGACCCGTACTAAGTCAAATACTCCTTGYCGCTTACTGGCATGTTCCMGTCGTTGAATATCTCRTYCCAGCAAATCACTTCMAGAAGCCYTGCTCCTTCCACACCTCGAGGTTCCTCCCYAACCATCCCCCATTGAACGCCTCACACTCGGCCAGCGCCTTAGACAACTGCTCCGTCTTCCCAGTCTCAAMCCTCCTCCCCTGCGGCTCGCCCTCRCGCTCTTCCACCATACTCTCAAACATTTGCAGAAGTTTCAATCCGGGTACCTCGTCCGGTGAGATACCGTTGTYTGAAAGTGCAGTGAGCTTGTCAACCCAATCKTTCATGCTCACGTGCTGTAACTCTATTCCCGGTGCGGCTTCTTTTTGAAGCATAGAAACAAGTTCATCCCATTTTATCGGATTCGGGTTGACGATGTTGTGGACTGCATACCCTTCCTTCTCGCCAGAAGATGTCAAGAGGTCGGTAATACTAGCAGCCGCAACATCAACCGGCACCCAGTCCACCTCCACCTGGCACGGTACACTCGGCACACAGCTCATTCTCTCATTCAAACTCGTAGCAAACAAGATCGGGAACATCTCATTCCTATTCCAGTGCCCCGTCTTCGACGAGCCGCAGAGCTGGCCGACGCGGAGGAGAGTGGTCGGGATGGAGAGGAGGGCGGTAGCGGTTTGGGTGATGCGCTCGACGATGTATTTGCTCTGCGCGTAGCCTGTGCTGAGAGCCACGGTGGGGTCGTAGCTAATAGGGGTTTCGGGGATGGCGAGGGCGGCGCTGGGGCCCATGCAAGTAGATATGCTAGAGGTGAAGGCGAAGGTTGTGTGGATGGGAGAGGCGTGGGCGAGGCGGAGGAGGGACATTGTGTCTGTTTGGGTCAGTATTACTTTATGTAGATCTTCTGTGGGGGCTGGGAACTGTCTCGCGGTGACATTGCGCAGTTTCAGCGTCTCCCTACCCACGGGGCATTTTAAAATGCCGCTCTTTCTATCCAACRCGAGACTATGATGGGGATGCAAAAGGAGACTCACTTCTCAGACAGTCTCCCTCGAACTCCTCCACTCCCAGGTTGAAGTCCATCTTCCAAGCATTAGCCACCACGACCGTCACTTCCCTCGCTATCTCGGTGTATTTCTCGATGTCTAGTCCTAGTAATGGATCCGGCATGCTGAAATTCACARCCTCGATCTTGCCGTCATCAAGGATCGATGTGTCCATTCCTCGCTCTTTAAGTGATCTTGCTAGTTTAGATTTGTGGTTCGGGCCTCGAACCATAGCGTATATTTTCTCTACCCGCGGTGAGCTTGAGAGGGCTTGAAGAAGCGCAGTGCCTAGGGATCCGGTCACGCCTGTCAAAAGCACAGTCTCTTTCTCTTTTCTCCGTGCCAAATCTTTCTTCCGCGAAGGCCAATTCTTGAACTCGGCCTCTAGCTTCGAAATGATTCTTTTTGTCGTCTCTGCTACTGATGGCTTTTGCTTTCGGGTGTGAGAAGAGAGGTAAGAGACTAGCTTCTCGACGGAGGGGTTCTCAAAGATGGCATTGAGCGAGATAGGGCGTTGCATGTAGGAAGAAAGGGATTTCCGAAGCGAGAGTGCCAGAGCGGAGTCGACACCTAGGTCGTAGAGGGTCGTCCAGTTGTTAATCGAGCTGGCAGCTGTGTTGGAGAGACTGGCCAGGAGATTGCGGACATATTCTGTGAGGGGCTCGGTGAGACTCGGGGCAGGAAACTGGGTGCCTGAATACAAGCTCTCGATTTCTATGGCATAAAGACTGCTCGCTTCTTTTCGGCGGACGTTGCCCTTGGGCGTGACTGGGAGTGTCTTGCCTTTGGGGAGGAAGTGGATCATAGATCTTGTGACTTGTGAATGGTTTGGGTACTGAGCGTTGACTTGTTGAATTGATTCCCATACGCTTTTTTTCGTACTTTCGCATTCCGGGTCATATTCTGGATGGACTTCGATCAGGAGACCCACGCATGGCTTCGAGTGGCCAAGTGCCAAAGCTTTGTGTATCATTTTCGAGGACGCTTGGATATCGAGTTGCAGCGGACCAGCACTAGTATTCTCACCATTCGAATGAACAAGAATATCATCTCTTCTTCCTTGGAGAATGAAGAAACCGCTTCCGGGCGGGTCTTGGATGAACAGATCATTTGTCCTATATGGATTCTTGGCACTCTCACCATCCCATAGCTCGGCAGCAAGTTCAAATCCTTTGTAAACTACGCACTCGTAGACTCCTTTGCCCACTTCCTCCATCCTGAGTAATGGATTATCAGGGTAGAGGTTCCGAAATGAATAGCATTTTGTATTGTCTCGCGTATGAGGTATTGAGCGGAAGGGAGGTCCAATCTCAGTGCTCCCGTAGGTTGTCTTGACGTTAACACCATTGGATGTCAAGGCTTTGACGAGGGTGTCTGAGAGGGCTGCTCCCCCAGGTTGCAGCAGCTTCAAAGACGTCAGAGGGCTGAAGTTTCCTCCGTTTTCAGTAATATATTCGAACATATTTTCAATAAGTGTGGGGGCACAATGGACGCAGTCCACGGGATATTCCATTGAAGAAAGTGTCTTCCATGCGGAAAAGATGGCTGAAGACGGCGGTGGCCATGCCAAGGGTGGAAAGGAGAGTATTTGACCATTCGGTAAATTTGAGAGTGCTATCGAGATGCCCGCGATATGATATCTAGGGAAGTTATGATTTGCCAAGACCATGGAGAAGCGGGAGAGGCTCTTACAAGGGAAACAGAAGGAACCAATTCTTCACGTCGAACTCTTGGAAGAGCCGGTACATTCTTGCAATGAGCATCAAGCTCCTGTTCGTATGTATGATGGGCTTTGGTATGCCGGTGGAGCCAGATGAGTGAATTATGAATGAATGTCGCTCCCATACATCTCCAAAATCCTCGAATTTGACTGCATCGACGTCTGCGTATCTCGTGGTGGSATTTTGAGGTAATTCTTCGGCCATATCTAGCTTTCGAACCCCATTGGTGTTTGTTTCCTTGTTTCTGGAGTCTGTGATGACCGCAACGRCTTCGCATTCTTTCAAGAGATGGTGAAGGGCATTGAGTGCATTGGACTCGGCAAGAAGTAACACCCGGAGGCCTAGCTTCTGGAGAGCCAACTGAGTACAGAAGTACTCTATCGTCATGCCAGCTCCTAGAAGGCCGATTGTGGGTTGCTTTTGAGATGAATTGGCCTCTTCTAATTCTTGTCTGAGCTCCTGGGCGTATGTGGAAGCTATTGACTCTGTGATTCGGTCAAACTCCTCCCATCTCATTGGCTTGTACGATGTGGTTGCTTCTGTGGAGACAGGATATAAAAAAGCTTTCTGGTCCTTGTAGACACGCCCAKCATGTCTAACCAGGGCCGCTARGCTGACAAGCTTTGGATCTGAATACCGTTTTGAATGAGGGTGTCCGTGCAACCACCAAAGTTGTTTCGTTCGCTTCGACGCCTTGTCTGAAGGAACTACAGATGGATCAGAGCAGACGGGAAATGTTCTGGATGTCTCTTCCTCAATGAATGAAGGATCYAGTCTCGTTGGAGCCATTTTGACAGAATGAATGGTGGTTAGAGAGAATCGACTTAGAGAAAAGAGCGACGGGCGTCAATAYAGCACTAACAAAACACCATTTACCTTCACACGGAAGTAGCCAACCATGAAACCRATAGCTCCCTCCTATACGGCTCAGTATCGACTCCACAACATTCCCAATTGCGGATTCAACGGCATGACCAAGCCGCCAAGGTGCTTACGGAGGACTTCATCTAGTCCAAGTCCACGCTGAAGGTTGGCATGAGCAGGTAGCCACATGTGGCGGGCGATGTCCTGCTGTCCCAGTCCCACCTCGAGCCCACCAAACCATGGCACGATAAGGCGGGAACCACGGTCGCGGCGCATGGCCGATGCTCCACCCTGCCCYAATCCAGACTCCAGCGGTGGAATCGGCGGCTCTCTAGGCGAACGTGGGGTTTGGCGTCATGGATCGATCATATCACGGTCGATGGMGCGCCGTCGCACGAGCACTGCGGCGACGACAAGGGCARGGAGGGGTTCGTCCGAGCGGTGCAGCCGAACTCTTGCAGCCACCACTGCGCGCCCAGGGGACGCGCCMTGCCAGCAGATGCCCGTGCCATCTCGTGAACARCGCGGGTCCAGGCAGGCTACAGTATGGATGCGGGGCACCCTGCKCGYGCTGCAGTGAKGGCTGCCGGTGCTGGTGCGACCCAGTTCCCTGGATCTGAGCATTGAACAGCMCTTGGCCTCTGCGCAGCAAGAGGCGGGCAACGCCTCTCCTCAGCGGCCAACAGCAGTCCACAGCGCCCACACTGCCCGATAAGGTGAGGGGGTATCTCAGCGAACGGCGGAAGCTTCCCGTGTGCAGGCTAGGGCGCGGCTTGATAGGGAGGGTCGTCTCACCTCAGCCTCCCCCGCAGGCCCACGACGATAGGCCTAGGAATGGTCGATGATAGCAGAGACAGAGATGAAGCTTTGAAGACGAATATGGGCGTTTTTGAGCAAGAGTTTGAGCCACGTCCTCTCCTTGTGTGTTTATCTTTACTTGCCTATTTTCATTTTTTATAGTGGGTCTGTCAGCACTATCTMTCTTTCCAAGACTTTCCTGCATGTACGTCGGTCAAGTATGAAGTGCTAGAAATCTGATTTTCTTCTTCACATTTCATTAYTTCTCATGTTTCARCGATGGCTATGGACTTGATCAAACGCTTCAAGTTGCAGCCGAAGCCAGGTTCCTTTGCTACTGGGAACAATGGTCTCCRTTCGAACAAGGACCTTGATCCAGTCCCGTTTGAGTCAGACGAGAGAAAATGGACTTGGCCATCACTGTTGGGCTTCTGKATCGCTGAAGYATTCAGTATCTCGATGTATCAAGTCGCCTCGTCTGCAATTRCCAAGGGTTTGAGTCCCGGTCTAGCGATTTTAGCAATWCTCGTTGGCCATTGTTTGGTGTGCATACCGGCAATGCTGAATGGATACGTCGGATGCGTATACGGCATAAACTTCCCGATTCTCATGCRGTCGACTTTCGGRGTGTGGGGAGCATATTTCGCTGTTTTTGTTCGAGGTGTGGTTGCCTGCATCTGTAAGTAATCCCCACGCATATTCTATCACATGCAGCATTACTCAGGTATGATCATAATCTGAGGATGGATTCATGAGTACTCTTGCAATGAACACAAAAGGAGCGCACAATTTMTTATATTCTCAGTGTCTCAGCTGCCTGGGAGATTCGAATTGGTGCTGCTTCTTGTTCAGCGTGAGGTACTGCATCCGCCTCCTGAAGTCCGGCTGGCCAAGTCACTGAGGTCTTTGAAATGGCGAGCAGACTTTCATAGTTTTTGGGTGCAAGATACTTACTTGTATAGGGTTCGGRACGCAAAGTTTCCAAGGCGGACAATGTTGCAGGCGATTTGGCCGTCGTTCAAAAACTTCCCAAATCACATTCCGGCATCTGCACATGTCACTTCCGCACAGATRCTTTGCTTCTTTCTCTTTATCATTCTCCAGCTACCCCTCCTCTRGCTGCATGTCAATAGATTAAGGTATCTCTTTATGGCAAAGACTATTGTGATGCCCGTATTTGGCCTCACCCTGTTCATATGGGCACTAGTTGCAGGTAAGCCGGCATACCCCTCCTTTATTCCTCGGTCTAATATACTATAGCCAAGGGTTTCGGGCCTACCTTCTCGAAAGGAACAAATATCAAGGACGGCGCGCCTGCAGCGGTGATTTTCTTCCAGYGCGTTACGACYACTATTGGCCCAAAAGCTACGCTTGCCCTCAATATGCCTGACTTCACGCGGTATGCCAAATACCCAAAGCAGGTCTTCTGGACGCAAGCTGTTGGCTTRATTGTTCTGGTGTCTCTTTGTGGTATCTTGGGTATAACGGTCACTTCAGCCACTCAAGAGGTCTATGGAGTCTTGACTTGGAATCCCTAACAGGTGTCTCTACTCTGGGAGAACCGTGCCGCTCAATTCTTTTCGGCACTCTGCTGGATGTTCGCAGTCATCGGTACCAACATCTCCGCAAASTCAGTATCCTTCTCCAATGATCTCGCCCTCTGGTTCCCAAGCTGGGTCAACGCGCGCCGAGGAGCATACATCTGCTGCATTATCTCCATTGCTGCTACGCCATGGAACATCCAATATAGCGCTGCTTCGTTCTCAGCATTCTTGGGCGGGTACRCAATGTTTCTTGGTCCAATCGCAGGCATAATGATGGCAGATTTCTGGATCCTACGTAACCGTCACTTGAACCTGCCAAGCCTTTACCGACACCCAAGCATCTACTCGTTCTTCCACGGCTTCAACCTTCGAGCCTTCGGTGCTTTCATATGCGGCATTGCGCCCAATCTGGCGGGGTTGGCGAAGGCGACGGGTGGTGCGGCTGTGCCGAAAGGAGCAACCTATATTTATAGTCTGAGTTGGCTTGTCGGCACAGCGATTGCGTTGCTGGTTTACCTTGCGGCGGGGAAGATCTGACCGATGGAGGAGAAGTTCGATGAGKGGYAGGTGATAGATGGGATTGAGCGAACGAGCTTGAGTCATAGCGACGAAGAGGTGAGGGTGGCGGTAGGTAGTAAGTCGAAAAACTTTTAGGTCTAAAGAATAAGTATAGTATTGTATTGTATTGTCAAATTCAAATTCACATTTCCCTGGTGCTTCTGTCATTCGCTATAGATTTCACTTATCGGGGGGCTGGGTTCAGTTGTTGCTGGAATGAGGGGTGGTTACACAGCATCACTAGTGCAGGCTTTCTAGGCYTTCTATACTTTGTAGCTTAGCCACCTTCATATTCAGCCTCTTTTGATATTTTCCCTCTCATATAGTGGATCAAATGTAGGGCTTAATGGCTGGTCGGTACTTAGATCCGTTGTCTTGAGTTAGTAGAACGTTTCTCAACTGATGATAAGAGCTCACAGGATTCCTCAGCGTATCCTACACCTATTATTTCCTAGTCACGACCACCAATACTATGTAATCCGATCCCAGAATAAAACCTTGTTTCAAATGTCTCAATGGCTGTGGCACTTCCTGCTCGGTGGGTTCTTGCTAAATATACACCATCTGAAGAGGAGATTGGCTGCCTTTTAACAACCACTCGTGCGTTCAGCAATGCTAGTAGCTCTCACCAATCGACATTTTTCCTTCAGCGTTGTAATTCTGAGCCAGTATCACTTTTGAAACAAATGGCTCTTCAGRGCCTTGAATTGCTATTAATTATTCAAAGGCTATGGTACGGCACATGTCGCAATAATTCAGGGCTCTAACATCATAACATCAGGAAGAAGCCGCTAGTTTTGTGGAGCCTTTCTTCCCGTGTCCGAACGACGACCGGGCACCCAATGAGTGCTCAAGGTGGCATGACATCTATGCCTCATGGCTTAATCTGACACCGRCTTACGAATTGAGCCCAGGTGGCAGTGCCTGTGACTCAATTCCAAGAGCCTTTGATAGATAAGGAAGTGCTCCCATCGCAGCAGTTAGTGCYGGCGGGATGCATGGATCCCGCAACGATTGTGCAGCTCGTGGCATCTTTGACAAGCCTCATWAAAACTTGTCGCTCTATATTGGAAATCATCAAAAATTTCAAGCATGCAGACGATGAACTAATGGAGCTTTGTGGAGACTTAGAAGTCTTCACCGAATTCCTCCAGGGAGCCCAAAGAGTTCTCCAGAATCCTCGGTCAATGCACCACATCACTCAAGATGTAATGAAAAGAGCTTTTCAAGATGCTGAAACAACTCTTCATAAACTGCAGCTCGGGCTCCGAAGCGTGAAAGGGTCTGAGATTCTGGTTTTGAGACGCTTGAAATGGCTCAAGCGGCGTGCTGAATTCGCGAGGCTCCACTACCGCATCAAATATCACAGCACAAATTTGCACCGCTTTCTTACTCTAGTTCATGTGTAAGTCATGTTCCATCATTGACTACCTTTGAACTCCTCAAGACTGACAATTATCGGAAAGGGAGACATTCATGTCTGCCTGCGTTCGCCATCCGCAATTGTTGCAGTTCTGCGTTGCAACTCAGGAACGATTGGAAGGAGAAGGCTCCTTGACAATGAATCTRCCCAAAGAAGATAAGGATATAGAGGCGGTAAGTATTGAGCAGCTRGACCCTATTTCATCTGCTTTAAGCAAAGGAACGCTGCGGATTGATGGCTCTGAGGTGTGTCCCCTATTTGGGCCCAAAACTATCACAGAGATGAAGCCTGGTCGTCGATCCTGCGYTTTCAATTGCTATTGCACTTGTCATTCAAACGATCAAAATGAATTAACGGGTRTGGCTCGAATGGGAAAGTAYCGMATATCCGATATCTCTCTGCGCTCGACAAAGCAATGTTCAGAGCCCAGCTGCCGACGAGCGAAGCCTTCGAAGTCCGCAAAGTTGATYTTTCCGCCTGCCGGACTCAGACGCGGGCTRGCTTTTATYATGATGGCTCACKGTCGGAACACAAAGTATCGTCTGAACACTTATCGCATAGTTTCCGAGACTTCAGAATCTATGCGGTACGCTAAATGTGGCTTTCTAAAGGGGTTGAAAGCGTGCATTGAAAATGGTACGGCGACACCATTTGACACAGCACCAGATGGCTGGTCTCTATTACATGTGAGTGGCTTTGAGAGCATTCCGACTTTATAAATTTGACAAGATAGCAGAGTTCCGCTTACAGAGGCCATATTGCTGTAGTGAAATACCTCTGCGAATTGGGGGCAGATACCGAAGTCAGTGAAATCGGCTCACGGTAGGTAGRAYATAYATAACATTTCTACGATATTCTAACTGTTTAGAAAACCGGCAGATCTTGCTATCTTGAGGGCTTTGTCAATCGGATCCAGCGAAGCGCAAAAGCAAATCGTTAGCGTGCTCGGAGGGATGAATAAGTACATYCATGATTTTGGATTCTCACCAATACACAATGCTGTTCTAGGGCTTTCCATGGAAGGGGAAGAAGGCTCCAAAGCACCCAGCTTGCAACAGCTGCTCGACTTTACAGAGCGTGCCAACAACGCTCCCGCTGGAACCRATTGGTCTACTTGGGAACGCTCAGAAGTCAAGTCTTCCCCTGCATACTCGGAAATTGTCGAATTGTTGAAATCAGCGAATAAAGAGCTCCCTAAAACTTGCAAGCCCATTATTGATCTCATAAACAAACCCGACGAAAAGTGGGGGTGGCCTCCTTTCCACTGGGCAACTTTCACCGGCCGGTTGGATATGATGGAGAGTCTCGTCTTCCACAAAGCAGATCCATTTTGTCTCTCCCCGATGGGCAGAAATGCACTTCACATTGCAGCCGAGTCCAAGAGATCCGATGTTCTGTCCTTCGTATTGAACATCCAAYAGCTGAACCTTGGAGATATCGACGTCAATCTAGCCGATCGTTGGCAAGAGACACCACTGCATGTAGCTGCTTCTGGCTCAGCAACATGTGTGCAGCTCCTGCTTGATAGCGGTGCCGACCCAAATGCAAGGCAAGAGAATCAACAGGTACCACTTCACTGCACGAACATGTGCCCAAAAGAAGAAGAGAAGGTCAAGATTGTATCCGTACTTGCCAACACCTCAAAGTGTCTCCTCAACTTCCAGGACGAAGTTGGTCGCTCACCATTGTTTGAATTGCTCGACTCGCCTGCTTGTATCAACGTGTTGGCGGTTCACGGCGTCGATTTCACATTGACGGACAACAATACAAATTCCGTCGCTCATTACGCATGCGTTAGAGACAGTCTGAAAATCTTGCAGCTACTCTTGGAGCTCTCTCYAGACCCTGAAATGGCGACGAGGCCCAATGAGAAAGGGAACACGCCCCTTATTGAGGCACTAGCGCACAAGAGTTACGAGTGCGCCAGGTATCTGCTCGAGAGTCATGATGCAGGCTACATTGCTGGCAACGATGGCTGGGCGCCCATTCATTATGCAACAAAATGGGGAAACACAGAGATATTGGAGGCTGTTCTGAAGCACCCGAAGTTCAAGAGGGGTCAAAAGACTGTAGATGGTAGACCCGCTGAAAGAATTGCCATGGAGGAGTGCATGTGGTCTGGGAAGGTGAAACAGCTTTTGATGAGATATGATTCTTTGCTTACCCCCTCTACTGTAACGGCTCAAGAGCAGTCTCTGTTCAACCAAGGCCTTRYGTTGCATTTGTCGATGAATCGATGACTTAGACTTAGACTCAGGATCGTTTGCTTTCAGATAGTATGATAGATTTATGGTACACTTCGATAGTAACTTGCCCAAGGATTTGTGAGCTCATATCCAATTTCAAAGTTTGGTTCACCTACTTGTTGGCTTGACACATAACGCCTAAGGATTATCCAGTCTCAACACTGGGATCTTCTGCTCAGCTCCGTTCACCACGACCGTGAACCATCCAACTTGTTTAAAGCCTTGTTTGAGATAGAGCCCTAAGCCTTTCGGGCTGGCTTCTGTGCCAACCCAGAGCCCATGTTTTTGAGCAGTCTTTAGACCCGAGTCTAGGAGTAGATTTCCAATCCCATTGCGCTGGTATCGAAAGTCCACACACAGGTTGTCCAAGTAATAACATGACTTTTGATAGAAGCTGCGGATATTGTTAGCCATATGTATCCGGCTAYGTTATTGGTCAAATTCTACACWCTCTCTAGATAAGCCATCCTCCGCTTTCTCATACGCCGCATAGCGAATTTGGTCTCGGTCTTTTCGCGGGGAAAGCCTCTGCCGCATCGCGACTTCAAATTTGATCACACGTGCTACATGTCAAAGTACACTCGTCAACAGAAACATTCAAATATAATAATAGGATGAGACAGCCTAACTCTTGACCTTATCCCAAAAAGAGACACCATTCTCTAAGGTTGCTRGCAAGCTATCGCTCTCGCCTTCTCTAAACCGCCAGATCGCAAATCCCAAAACGGCATTTTTCAATCCCGACAGAAGCCCATTCCTCTTCAGCCATTCATAAGACTCCAAAGACTGCTTATAAACTGGGTCTTCTGCGTCCACATTATGTGTAGATTCGACAAGCCTATCGTCTGGTGCTTCCGYAATAACTATGGTGGTCGCCGGATCAAGCAGACCGACCTGAAATCTTCTTCTCCAATAAAAGAGGGTGTCCCTAGCTAGATCGAGATTTTCATTTAGSGGCCAGTGAAGAAAATCAAAGAGAGGAAATTGACGGAAGGACGTCAGGACGAGGATTGCGAGTGCATCAATATCAGATTTCTGGGCGGTCCGCAGGGAAATACTTGACGTCAGCATTGTGAGAGACCAAGATCGAGGGAAATCATGCTGGGGGAGGTGTTGCTGATAAATATGTAGATGTGTGAGTCAAAAGYCTCTGGCCAGCGCCACATGCTGAATGGGGCAGYCGCAGCCGCTCCATGGTTACACAACTTAAGCCATGCTCGGTCAAATTGGTCGAAGAAGGTCTAGACAGCTCCATGCACCAAAAGGCCTCCCTTCAGTAAAAATGATTCCGACAAAGTTCTGCGATTAGAAGCGTGGACAAGTCATAAAAAGGGGGGACCGGGGCTAATGACAGGCTTAGGGGGGTAAGCGAGACCGGAACAAAACACTTGGCWYTCACACTCGTGAGGCTGTGAAATGCGAAATTTAATCTCGACCCTGACCCGACTTGCCATCAAGCTCGAATCCTTCTTGGACGGAAATTTAGCTGCAGGTATCYAAATTTCGTACAACAAAGGGAAGCCTCAGCCACAGAACAGGGCGTTCCGAGGTCCGTGAGCACCCAAACCTGCGATCCCATCGATTAGGCTCCAGCATATTGAGGCACAGCGCTTAGAAGTTTATATTGACCACCATGGCCTCTCAATATTGACGAACACAAGCAAATAACACATGCTCCTGGTCATCCAGGCTCCATGAAGCCTCTCGACGTGTTCTAGCCACTACATAGTTGCCCACCATGGCACCCAACGCTTCAGACCCCCAAGACCTTAAGCTGGCCCTAAACCCCGCCAAACGCCGCGCTCTCCTAATCGTCACCGGAAGCATCGTCAAGAACATGCGCAAGCAAATCGAAGACAATTTCGAGAGCTCACCACAACAGGCACCCGCTCCTCTCCTCGTCAATCCCGAAAACTCACGTGATCAGCCTCAAATCGACCCCGAGGAGGAGGCACGGCAGCGACGCCTCGAAGCTCGTCTCGAGCGCTCTCTTTCTACTCCCAAGCTTCGGGAGCTAAGAAGAGATGCTCTTGTGCACTTCGATAAATGGTCGAACGAGGTAGCCCGTGAGTTGAGGAAACTCACGGATGGACCAGAGGATGCGCGTTCTGAACAGAGAAGGCGCGAATGGCTAGCCAATAGAAATCCGCCGCCTCCACCTTATCAGTCTAATCCACCTGACTTTCCCAAGACGGCGGAAGCGGAAGCTGCGGCATTGGCGGCAGAGGCTAAGGAGATGGAGGAAGCGAAGGAAATTTCGATACTTCAGAATCTCTACACACCTGTTGCTACACGGCTGACTACCATCKMGAGAGACGATAGAATCTGTGTGATAAGCTGTATGGTGCTGTTGATTCTGAGCTTAGGCCATTACTCTGCCTACTCGAGGACGCTGCTTTGCTTCTTGACGTCTAGCTTTGAGTTGCCAATGAGCGTGCTCACGACAGAGGAGACAGAGATAGCGAAGACGTTGATGCTGGCATCTAAGACTGTGACCGCGGATGAGGAGATGAAGAAGCGACAGGCAGCGAATGCTTCGTCAAGGCGATGGAAAGTAGGACTTGCTTCAGTTGGTGGTGCCGTTCTGGTGGGYGTTACAGGTGGGCTGGCYGCGCCGGTTGTAGCAGGGGCAATAGGAGGTCTGATGGGAACTGTAGGCTTGGGTGGTGTGGCGTCTTTCTTGGGAATCTTTGCCATGAATGGCGCTCTAGTTGGAACTCTATTTGGAGCGTTTGGCGGGAAGATGACGGGTGAGATGGTGGATCAGTATGCGAAGGAGGTGTCAGACTTCAAGTTTCTACCCATTGCGTCAGAATGGGGTGAACATACAGTGAGGCCTGAGAGCGAGGACGAAAACCGCCGTCTAAGAGTGGCTATTGGCATCAATGGGTGGTTGACCTCTGAGCAAGATGTGACCAAAYCATGGCGAATTATGGGCCATGATAGCGAGGTGTTTGCTTTGCGTTATGAGTAGGTCTCACCAATCCTTGGRTMTTTGCAGCAATATAGAAAATGCTGACTGTCAACTCATCCAGGATGAAAGCGCTAATCGAATTGGGAACCTCACTCAAGAGCATGGTCTCCTCATACGCCTGGCAAGCACAYCCCCCCACAYTGATTCCCTTGTCTAGAGAAGTTTGGTAGAATTTGGCWCTCGATCACTCTCGATACGATTGTCTYAGGAATTTGAGACATTCAGATGCTACCGAATACTTCTTGATCAAGTGATGCTGACTYTGAGGAACTTGYAGGTCAATGGTCAAGATGGAGATCCTCAAGCGTACTGTCCTTGCCACTCTCTGGACAGCTCTCTGGCCCGTATACCTCCTGAAAATGGCAACCAGTATCGACAACCCCTTCGCCTTAGCACGCAATCGCTCAGAGAAAGCAGGCGAGGTCCTCGCCGACGCACTAATCAACAAAGCGCAAGGAGAAAGACCCGTGACGCTCATCGGATATTCGCTGGGGGCCAGAGTAATCTATTCTTGCCTGAAATCGTTGGCTGAGCGAAGAGCGTTTGGATTGGTAGAGTCTGTCGTCTTCATCGGCGCGCCTGTGCCTTCCAACGCAGATAACTGGCGCACGATGCGCAGCGTTGTCTCCGGGAAAGTGYTCAACGTGTACTCTGAAAACGACTACATCCTCGCATTCCTGTATCGCGCCACAAGCATCCAGTTCGGTGTTGCAGGCCTCCAAGAAATCAGCRGCGTTGAAGGAGTCAGCAACCTGAACCTCAGCAAGGAAGTCAGCGGGCACCTGCGGTATCCAGACCTCGTGGGTAAGATTCTCAAGCGASTGGGCATTGAAGGCGTCTTAGTAGAGGATGCAGGTATCGAGATTGATGTTGAGCAAGAGGGTAGCGAAATCAAACTCGTGGACGACGAGGACCTGATTGATTTTGGCAATGGCACGGAGACGAAGAATGCAGCTGCTGGGAAGTCATTCAGCATGATTGAGCATGAGCATGATCCTTTGCTCAATCCTGCCCTGCCACCACGTCCATCTGCGTCTGGCCCACACTCARYAGACRGCGTGATGGACTACGACCCTCTCCTAAATCCGGCGCCGGCAATGCCGCCACGYCCCTCTRCGTCTACCTYCAGAGATGCCTTGGACGTGATGGACCACGACYCCCTCCTGAATCCAGCTCCGGCCATGCCACCACGGCCTTCGGCATCTACCTCRCGCTCAGCCCTGAACGTCATAGATCGCAAGCCTCTCATAAATCCCGCCCTAAGCCGTCCACCACCACCCAACATCAACTCCGCCCCCGCCGCAATTCCAACTTTGACGGATACCCTCTCAAACACACACATCAACTCTCCTCCTCCAACCTCCAAATCAACCTCCAAACTTCCCGAAACGCAGCACGATGGCTATTCGTCAGACGAAAACACCGGCATCCAGATGATRGACAACGATTCTGACGGCGAGCTCCAGGAGCTTGATTGTGAACCGATTTCAGACGATCCAGGCGACTTTCCGCAAGAGCAGAAGAGCTTAGGCAGTTTTTCACGGGATATGACGAGAAATGGGCTTGGAGAAAGCAGTAGAGGTGGAGGTAGAGGAGAAGGTAGCAGGAYTGGTGGACAGGTCAAAGCGGAGGTGAGCGAATGGAGCGAATGGAGCGATAATTGGTGAGTGAGGAAATTTTCTCGAGAATGCTGTGGAGGATGTAATACCCACTTTCAATCCACCATAAATGACAGGAACAATCAAAAGCAACACATAGAATACCGCTTTCCTTCGCGATGCAAACATAAATAGACTTCCGCCCAGCGCGACCTAAACATCCGAGGTGCAATAAAATCCCAATGTCAACATGTCAAGCAGAAATCGCCCCGAACTAAAATGTAGAAGTGCAACAAAACATCTAGTTTAGGGCTAGAAAACTGACTTACGAATCGCGACAGATTTTTACACGCTGTTTCATCTAGACCGCTGCTGGGGCCAAAGCTTCGTGCGGCGCCGTCGCTGGTGTTGAAGCTTTGGGCTAGAGGGTTTGGGACTACTTTAGCTGGCACTGGAGCAGAGTTCTCRTTTTYGGAAAGCGAGGTGGACGGCGATGGCACTTGAAAAAGACTCGCTAATCAAATTTCCATGTAAAGCAGACTCTCAAGTCCTGCGCAGAAATGCATCGAAGCTCTAAATCTCCTCCATGTCCTCCAAATCATCCAGCACAGGATAGTCACCAATCTCAACCCTCTCTGGCCGCACGAAGACCCCGAACTTCGCATCGCCATCCTGTCCCCAGTACCGCTTACCCTTCAAGCTCCCATCGTTTTTGCCAACCGGCTCATCAAGTTTAATACCGACCCAGGCGCCGCTCCCGCCCGGGATCTCCTCCACGTTACCAACATACATCACCGTGCCCCTCTTTGCATCCTCACCTCCAACTCTGCATCGTTTGCCGACCTCAATTCCCTTCTCCGCGACCTCTTTCTCGAGGCCCAGGATCTTGGCTTGTTCAAGGGAAGGTGCGTCTGGATCGAAACGACCGAGCTTGTTGGCTTTCTTCCAAGCGAGGACGCTATCGGGTTTGATTTCATAGACGGAGGTTGGGAGCTCATATTTTTGAACGCTCGAGGGGTCGGTGTAGTTTGGGCGCGCGCCGGCAGGGCGTGTATCTGTTATCTGCGGGAAGRAGTCAGTTTAGAATGGGGGGTGAGAGGTTGAAGAGTAGGAAAGACCGAAGTAAAAAACGGAGAAGCAGAAGCACATAATAGATAATGGAAAAGTAGATGTCCATGAAGAGGTGAAGGGTCTCTAGAATAGCTTGCTCATAGGTAAGATCGCGGAATACCGGTGTCTGCGCAGGATTCCATTTAGCTACTGAACGGCGGCTAGATAATTGAAGCCATAGCGTCTCTTAGGGTCAGGGGATACATCGACCTCAGAATAGAATAGGAATCAGGGAAACTGTACAATAACTGTTCTTCTTCGAGAGTCCAAGGCCTGCGCATCTCTGCACCATCGCCGATTGCACGGTGCGGCCTGAGGAAGGACATTTCCAAAGAAGCTCTAGTTTAGTAGGGAGTATAATAGCAACTAAWAGCCAGAATACGAGGGTACAAACCTCAAAAGGCGAAGCCCGAAATTTGTTACTTCATAGCAAAGAACTGCCAAATCACTCGCACGTTGACGGAGCGGAGATTGATGCTTTATAAGGTGTAGGAAAGAGGTGATCTTCTAAACTTGATACTGTCAAGGCTGATAGAGCAAGGAACATGGCGGGGTCTTTGGATACTTCGTAGGGTTCATCAGCGACCTTCCGAACGGATTCAGCAATAAGGCATGTCACTTAGGATTAGCAATGAAGTTAATTAGGGCTGACCCATGATTGAAATCTCCAATACGCACGAGCATGTTCGTGCCTTCGCATTATCTGTCGATCCTTGCCAGTCGCTTGCTCAATATTAATGGGAAACTCATTTAGTAACAAGTTCGACATGTCTGGATCAGACTTCTAGATCAGGCTCGACCTCGTCAGAATTTGAAGACAGAAAAAAAACTTGTTCCATTCGGAATTGCTCCTTTCTCGGTGTTCTAAATGGCTAACTAGTAACGACTTGTTGCAAAGGAAGCGCCAACTGGCTTACTGATCCTTGCTAGCAGAGGTTTCTTTTGACARCTTAAATTCATTGTTTAATCCACAGGCTAGCGCAAACAGCGCYGCCGTCGCGTGGTACTCGACCTCGGAGATTTCTCTTGAAGCTACTAGGCATCGTTTTATGATGATTGCGGCCCATGCAAGGCAAGGGAAGTCAAGATGACATAGAAAGCAACTTTGTGATAACACTTACATGGATTTCAGCGTAGGGTGCCAGAGGGAAGGCTCCTAGTTGGGCATGTTCCTCATCAACTGCTTCAATAGGCACCGACTGCTGGTTTCCGAGTTTCAATACCAGTTTCTGCGACAAAGGCGGGATGCCTGTAACGGGCTCCAGCTTCGCCTTCAGCTGCCCGACAGTCCAGGAAGGTGTGATGCGGCGTTCTGACGAGGCATTATCGGACGTGACGAGGATCGGGATATCGCTGGACGACTGCATGTTCGTGGTGGAAGGTCGGCCCGGTGTAGTGCTGTGTGGATCGATGGGGGTTGAGACTGTGAGAGGTCGTGCTGGCCGGGGAAAGTTTTGAGTTCGGGATCTGCCTGCGAGCTGTGCACGCGATCAACGCAGTTGGCCAAGACCAAGAAAAGCGCTGGTTGCATGTGACTCTCTCTGTTCTTGCTGTTTGCGAGGGTGAAGTCTTCTCTTGCAGCGTGGGCTCGGAGGAAGGTGTGTGCAAAGCGAGAGGAGGAGGGCTGGGCTGGGCTGGGTTTGTTGTTGCCTTGCACGACTAGCGCTGAACGTCAACAGGCACCATCCAATCTCGAGAACCAGACACCCAAGCAAAGAATCAAGCTCTCGAATGCGTTGTCATGATGATATTCAATATCAACATCAACATCAATATCACTATGAAAGGATCTCCGTGGCGCGGACGTCTGCAGAAATCCGATATTGATGTTGGCATTTGCAGATGAGCCACACCCACCAGCCACGTTGGGTTCCGTGCCCTCCCTACAGTAACCCCACCACCAGGCCAGGCCTTGCCTTGCCTTGCCTTGCCGTGCCTTTCTGTTTGTTGGTACCGAAAATCCCCAACGACCTTTCTCAAACTCGCCATGTATGTTCGTCCTGTCTTACCATGCCTTCCGTTCCCTCGCTATTGTCTTGTCTTCTCTTTCATGCCGTTGCGAGAGCATGAACGATGGCGACAATAGCGTTGTTTTCGTGCCCTCGCGTTTGTTCTATTTCCATCTCAGCTACAGTTTCACGTCCGCTGCTCTCAGACAGCGTTGGCAGCAAAGCGTCAGGGTCTTCCCGTCGCCTCCATTGGCCGATCGTCCGTTTGCAGGGCGACCGTGTCAGCCCCCCTCGATTGGCTGACGGGAAGAGGCATAATAATGTAATTGTTCGTCGTGACAACGGACTGATGGATCTTGCGCTCGAGAGGCTGATCGATCGGCTAGAACGCTTGCTTGACAGCTCAGATGCGTCCTAGCCAAAGAACAGGGGCTCTAGACAAGGTCAAGGGCCGCCTTACGCGCTTGCATCTTGCATYTTGCAACGCTAGTTTCCAGCAGCGGAATCGACATCTGCTTCACCGCTCAAACAATGCCAGGGGCTGAGACGGCTCCTTCCAGCCCTGCCACACCCGGACGATCACGCGAAGAAGCCTCATGGCTCTAAAGATTTTCCCCCACTATGTTCTGGTCGTTTTCCGCGCTACGGAGGTTGTCATGATTCGGACGCCCATAATCTTGTGGTCTCGCAGCGCTATGTTGGCTTAGTCGCGACCTTGGCATAATATCGGCCACCCCAGGCCCTAACTACCGGATCAGATCGAGATTCGAAAATTCTCGCATCCATCCTCGTTTACGGTTTACCAGCAGAGGACTCTCCTTCCTTGTTAGCACCAAACAAACGGAGAAAGTCCAGGTATGTRGCAGGGCGTGCACTGTCCAATTTGCAAATTGCCAGGAGCCCACGCTTCGTTTGATACCGGCCCGCAGCCAACAATAACGGGTAGGCCTGCTCCATCGATGCGGTTCTGCTGGGTTGCTAATGCACGGCATCATCGCCATTACGGGGCYCTTCTCGAAGACCGTGCGGCAACAAGCTATGCTCACTTCAATTATGGCCTGAAGACCGGCGAGCCTTCGCATTGCTAAATCGAAATCTCTAAAGATCGCTTCAAAATTTGAGGTTGAGACGTACCATAATTCTGTGCCACAAAAGAGAAGCTTTGATCTTGATTGCGTTTCTTGCGGTCCCGGAAAGCTGGGGTTGGAAGCTAGGCTCTCACATCCCGCATTAGCGTTTGGCGTTTAAGGTTCTCACAAGGAGCTCTATTCCCGTACCTAGCCAAGGCATCCTGGTAAGGGACCTACTCAGAGCAAATTCTGACTTGTTTAGTCCATTTTTCAACGGCTCTGTAGCTAAGCGCACATGACTTTGTTCTTTACACCGCCAGATGTGAGCTCCCGCGACTGAATCAATGTAACAATAAGCCAGCACATAGACATTGTCATCTTTGTGTTGGTAGGTGGATATAGCCCACGTGCAAACGGAGCTCAAAGTCTCCTCAAGAGCGAACACGACAAAGTTCTTTCCTTTTTAGGCACCACKTTCTAAGCTATTCTCGGCAAAAAACATGTGGGTTCATCAATTGTGGTTCAGGGTGGGTTAGGAACATGCTCTTTACCGTACTCGGTCATTCTGTTTGAACAACGAAGATCGTGGTTCACGACAAATCTCCGCGAAGTCCTGCAAGCCATGGAGATCATACACCTTGATCCCTGCCCGCCCTGGAGCCAGTACCCATGCCAACTTGACCGCCAGTTCGTTGGTTTGATTAAGCAATCCAAGATCTAAATTCTGTGGTAGAGTATGYAGATGAAGCCGGGGCTTTGATTTCCACGTTGGAGCAACAAACTTCACCCAAACGAAGTATCAAATACGAAAAGTGCAGCACAACACTATGTTATGTAGAGTTAGGATTGCGCACAGACATACGCCAAAACGGTCTCGAGGCGTTCTGGGATTATATAAGAGTTTCAACTTGTCCACAAATGGTTTCAACCGAGTTTTCCGCCGCACATCAACTAACAAGAGTCCCAAGAGAGATTACAAGCATACTTTACCTTYATGTTCCTGTTCATGCATGAATGCGTGGCCCGCCCTAACAACCCTCTCCTCCACACTAGCCGTATCCCTGTTGACTCCCCCACCGTGGATAGCACACTTTATCTGCATCGCGCATCTTCCCGAAAATCCGTCCAGCTCATAACCATGTACAGACGTATAGATCACGAGGAATAAGTCCCTTGTTTCTTCAAGACTATCAAGCAAATCTAGACGTACTGTCCCGGTGGCGCCGGTTTTCTCTTTAACTCTCGTTGAGGCTATTGCGATTGGCCAGACACAGACCTATTCTTGCCAATCAACTTAATGGCTTTCATGATCTACGCGAGCTACCCACTTGTTCTTTGAAGCCCTGAAATAGGAACACCGTCCGCGCGTGAAGTTGTTCAAATCGTCTCAAGATTTTTCCTGTCGACTAAGTCTGTGTCCATCAAAGGCCAAAAGAAASTCGCCGTCCATCTGTTTCACGTCAGCGACCTTTCACCAATTYATAGACGGCCTTTCGATTCTTGTCGTTCATTTGTGTGTCAACAAGTTCGATAGATTGGTCAAACTGCTTACCGAACTGGCGTCCACCTTCGTTCTCCAAGGGCCGTCTCTATAGGGAGAGAACTAGACAGTACAAGCATATCGGCAAAGAGATCCCTACAGAGCTTGTCAGCTCCCCCGCACATGGTTCCGTCAGCCCTGACGGCATCCACTATTCCAGACCGTCACCGTGGATATCTCCCTGCTTCTTAAAGCTCCGGACTCTAATGAGTCCTCATCTTCACCACCAGCACATAGACACAATACGCGATCCTCTTCCGTCCCAGCATCAGTGGGCGTAGAGGAGGCTGCTGCCTATGCGCCCGCTGACCCTGCCGCTGGAGGGAGCGGTGGCAAGCGCAGTATGCCTTCCCATCCAGCAGAATCCCCGGCCAAGAAGCAAAGCAAATGGACCCCGGACGAGGATGCTTTAATCATCGAGCTCAGAGGAGGAGGCATGAAGTGGGAGGATATTTCCAAGAGACTTCCAGGACGAAGCGCTATTAGCTGCCGGTTGCACTACCAGAACTACCTTGAGAGGAGAAGTGAATGGGATGAAGAACGCAAGAACAAACTGGCGAGACTCTACGAGAGGTAGGGCTTTTCTCTTATGGATCCGGACTTYTCTCCTACCCCCGGAAACTTCTCGAAGGCAAAGACTGACTTTGGCAACCAGRTTCAAGCCAGACATCTGGCAAAAAGTAGCAGACGAGATGGCAGTTCCCTGGCGCGCCGCAGAAGCAATGCACTGGCAGCTCGGCGAAGCAGACATGGCCCGTCGCGCCGGCGTCGTGCCTTTCTCCCTCTCCAACGTCACTCTCGACGCGCCGCCAGCAGGCCACCGCTCATCGCCCACTCGAGGACACTCGCACTCTTCATCCTACTCTGGCGCCGTCAGCATGGGTCCATCCAGCTCTAGATTCAGCAGGCCGCCGACTGYGCAAGCTCCATCCAGCAGCGGAAGAGGAGGCGTTGTGGGTAGTTCGTCGAGRTCCATTGCGGCGAGGAGGGAGAGCATTCCTAGATCGGTGCCGCCTCCGAGTCCAAGTGATGGGCTGGCTTTGGCTGCAATTGGAACTGGGGTCCCGATGGGAATGGGGCGAGGAGGAGGACCAATGCTGCCGAGCGTTGCGGAAATGACGACAGGTGTCAGTCCTTACAATGCGCCTGCATATGCGACGTCGATGCCAATGAGCAGCGGAGGATACTACAGTCCAACTCATTCGCTGCCAGGAGTAGGAACGATGTCGTCGTCCAGACCCGAAAGCAAGAGGCGAGGAAGTCCGGAGATGGGTCCTCGGGAGACGATCCGGCGAAGACAATGAAGATTGACCTAGAGATCTGTGAGCTATTGGTTCTAAAGAAGGCGTTGTTACGGGATTTTGGGCTGGGAGACGAATAGATCATGAGAACAAGCAAGCGCTTTGGTGTTTGGACTCGGGACATGAGYATATAGGCTTTGCGTGGCCCTGGTTTTGCATGACATGATGAGACGTCCTTGATGACTTACATACGACAGCATAGGTCTCGGAAGGGCCTTGGTGTTCTGGAAAAAAAGACATTCTTCGTTCCATTCTTGATTGTATGTATTAAGAAATTTGTACTGTACAATTAGGCCGTCATTTATGATTGTTTGGTTTGGTTTGGTTTATGATTCTGTGCCGCATCGGACAAATCTCAACGGCGGCAGGATTGGATCTCTGGCGTCGTTCTTATGTCGATGAGAGACTCGCTGCTGAGTCTAGACAGCTACGGTTGAAGTGGCTGAGCTCGATATAAACTGGATTGTTCCCAGCACATATCGAGCAAGCGATTATGGCTTACCACTAACCAACGATCCGTTTCTTCGGAACCAAACCTTGGGGGTATAAACTCGACGGACTATCCTCTTCAATCCTTCCCAACTCTTCGACATATCACCCACCAATTATCCTTTTCATACCCAGACTCTACCACCTCGCCTCCAACGTTCGCGATATCCTCTTCCAACTCACCGTTGCGATATAGRTGATAATATCTCTGAAACGTCTTCTCCGTCTCTCCACCCTCACCCACATCTTTCTTACTCTTTTTCATAATCCATGGTACCATAACATCCTGCTCATGCCCCTCATCCCATCCTCTCCTACTCCCTCTCTGCTCCAGCGCCCAAACATAGAACAGCACCTTCCCACCATCCCTCAGCGTCTCCAGAATCACACGGATCGCTTCCTGGCGCCTCTCCCTCGTACTCAAGTGATGTACGACCGCTATGGAAAGAGCAAAATCAAAGCGCMCATTTTGATGAGGGAGCGCTAGAGAGTCAGCCACAACTGCGGCGTGCGGCTGGTGCTCAGTCGCGATCTTGACAAGATTGGAGGACCGGTCGCTGCCCACGATGAAGACGTCGCGGTTCACAGCGAGGTATTTCCCGTTGCCACAGCCAACGTCTAGACCAATTGAGCCGGGGGCAAGGGATGAGAGGAATGAGGAGACGATGGGCCAGGGCTTGTAGCGCGTCGAGGAGAAGTGCGAGGCGATCTGCTCATAGACTTCGTGCACGTGCTGTTCCTCGTATGTCTCTGGATTTGTACGTGCATCACCCATTTTAGAGAGAAGTGCGTCGTCGAAATAAGGTTGTCATTGTCTTTAAGATACCAAAGCCGCGGCCCGAGACACGGCAATTTTCAGATGGGAATGTGTTGTTTGTCTCTGTCTCTCTTGTCTCGCAGCCGAATCAAAATTGATAGAGCGAGGATGTTCAGGCTTGCGCTAATACCCCATGAGGATTAGCTCAGCCTGCTAGCCACCCTCCTTCATTTTAAGTCCGTGCGTTTTCATATAGCCTCAAGAAAATTCATCCCGCGCATTTGAGACGGGACTCACAACAACGATTCTCTATTTCGAACATGCGACGCCAATATTGCGAATAGATCCATTCGCAATAAGCTATCTAACTCTGTCTGTCATCTTCCAAGTTAGGGTGGCATATCGGTCCAATTTGCCCACCACACTTTCCAACTTCGCCTCCATGCCAGTCCAAAACCCAACCCGTGAACAACTAATGCGTAAGCTCAATAAGGAGCACAGTTACATTCTCGTCTACATACCAGTATCTATCACTCATTTTACTGGGAGTTGAGGGAGGAAGGAAAACCACAGCAGGCATTGCCTCTCCAGGGGTGATAAGCTTTTTCACTCGGATCGGCCCAAACTCATCAGCCAGACCAGTGTCTCTCCTTGAGTTCAGATAAAACTGGCGCCGAACTCACAAATTACCCCGCGTCGAGTTTTGGAAACGCGTGCTGCGCGCTGCGCGACGAGGAAACCCATTGCAGTACCCTGCTTGCACACCAGCAGCAAACGATATCCCAGGAATTCCATCTCTGAGATTGAATCAGAATCCCSAAGATATACGCAAATTTAGGGAAGAAACAAGCCAAAATGGGGTACCGTGGCGCAAAGAGATGGAAGAGCAGCTATTCGTCTCACGCGCAAAAGTCTGCGCTCTCAGCCGGGTTTGACAAACGGAAATATCAAAAGCCTCAAGCTGTAGGGACAAGGAATGCGTTTAACTACTCGAGAAAGCCGCATCATGACCACTTACCCTTTCGTCAAAAGGCTAAAAGGCCAGCTCCCGTCATCGAACCGTTCGTTCCATGGACTCCAGAGTCTTCGCCTCCCCCAGAAACCCCTCAAGCCCTTGAGGAGGAACCTTTTATATCACCCAAAAAGCGGAAGCTCGAGAACAATGGTATGCAGCTTTGCCAATTTGGTTAAATCTTGATTTACTAACAAGCACTCAGCTACCTCGCCTGTGAAAAGCGTGTTTTCAGGCACCAAGCGCTCTCACCCAGAAGACTGGTACTCTCGGAGAGCCAAAGTCCGCAAGGTCACGGACAACACAGAAGATGAGATCAGCAGGCGAGTCAAAAATGCATGTTGGAGCTCAACTATAGAAGAGAAACGATGTAGAGTAAGTGGTTTGATGCTCGGAAGCGGTCTACCTGCGTAAAGTTTTTCCTCTGGGAACTCAATCTGTGTATCTGATGCCAGCTACATTAGTCGCCAAAATGGAGCTGACCGACTTCCTTTCAGGTAAATAGCCTTCGCACTGACCGTGAACGAATGCCGGCAGCTGCCCAGCGAGGAATGCTTAATTTTAACGRTGTACTCTGCTACCGCATCAGCTTACTACAATGCCTGCTCAATTTGCCCCTGTTTGTCAATTGGGTGATGGACTATGTGCTCCCTGAGAACTGTAAGAAAGAGCAGTTCTGTACTTCTTATTCAATTAATGAACTTCTCAGGTGTCTCTGATCACAGCGAGATATGCTTCGCCTGTGCATTGCACGAGCTGGTCTGCGAATACTGGAAAGTGCCAGTTGGGYGCTCTAATCATAGGCTCGAAGCACTATTTCAGAGGTTGCACGCCGTCATGCAAAGGCTGGGCTGGACCGAACGAGGTCAGGCAGATCCTGACGAGCAGCTAATCTTCTTCCTGAAGAAGCTCCAGATCGAGCTACCTTCTTCGTAAAGGACTCTTACTATCCCATACTATATACAATACTGACTATCACAACAGCATATTTGGCCTCATAGAATCCGTCCTCCAATCCTCCTACGCACAATACATCCCCTGCCAATGCGGCCACCGCTCCACCACCTACGGCACCGAAGCCAAGCTCACCGTCTACCTATCACCTATCCTCAAAGTCCCAGCCCTACAGCGCTACCTCGAGCGCTCTCTCGACGACCGCGTCGAGTACCGCTGCGAGGGTTGCGGTACCACCAAGGAACGCCACAAGATCCGCAGGTTTGTCTCAACGGGCGAAGTGGTCTGCGTGCACATCTCCCGCGTCGATACGTACGGCAAGAAGATCAACGCCAATGCGAATGTGCCTCTGACGCTGGATCTGGGCAAGGTCGTGACGACTGATAACAAGGAGCCGCAGAAGTTTGAGCTGAAGAGCGTGGTTAAGCATATGGGAACCGCGAGTAGCGGGCATTATGTTGCTTGTACTGTCGACCCGCAGTCTAAGAGCGGCGGCTGGCAGCTGTTYAACGACGCGAGTGATGTGCGGAAGCACGCGGATGAGAAGTTTGCGCTAGGTTCGCAGATGGGCTCGCCGTTCCTGTGTTTCTTCCAGCGGGTTAGAGAGTGAGCTTTGAAATGCCTGTATATCTGCTTTTTGGGGATAGTTGGAGTTGCATTTTGGGCGTTTGGGCTTAGCGTTGCGATGATACCATTTTGAACCAGGCATGAGCATGGATTTTCTCCCTTTAATATTCTAATTTATTTGGCATACGAGCATTCAAATTGGTACTTCAGTAAGCCCTCTGAGCTGATCTGGATGAGATACAGCATTTGTGCCAACTTCTGCAACATCAGTGTGTCAAGAGATTTTCATGCACAATATACAGCTTTCGAGATTTGTCTCCAAGTATGCACCTGATTGCACCATTGCGCCTATGAAGTCTGTCCATGCATCTTGTTTCCTCGCGATTCCTAGAACCTTCAGCACTCTTTCGAGTAGAACTGCCTTTGAGACGAGCAGTATAAGAGGTACGGGCTTGTATCTTTCCCGCTTCAATCCCCCACCACAGACAACATCAGAATGGCTTCTCCCACAGACGCATTCTCTATGACGACCGTAGCTAACGCGTTGCCACATGACAGCGGCGGGCAGAACCAAGACACACCTTCATTTCCCAACTTCAAGAAGCTCCCACCCGAGATCCGAATACTCGTATGGAACTTTGCGATTTCACAGCGCGTTGTTGTTGTGAATCATTCAGAGACACCGGGGCATCCTGYCACGAGACGTAACTTACATGATCGAGTCCCGGCGCTCTTGATGGCTTGCTATGAATCTAGGGAGGAGATACTGAGACTACCYAAGGAGCAGAGAATGGAGCTATTGGAAATCGCCAAGGAGAGGATATTGGAAATGTTCGACGAGGAGATACTGAAGATTTCTGGAGAGGTACTGAAAATGTCTGAGGAAGAGTTATCGAAACTGCTCAAGAAGGAGGTGTTGAGAAAATCTAAGAAAGCGTTACTAGAGAAAGCCGAGAACGAGGTAGTGGAGATGATCAGGAAGGGAGAATTGAATGAGTACAGTGCCACTTTTGGCAAGCCAAAGCTCCGACCGCTGAGATGGCATTACGACGACAAATTCAACGACAGAACTGTCAGATCCAGGGCTCGCAATCTACTCCTAGAGGTGTTTGGACGAGACACACCTACCAAAGAGCTCATAGCGAAGATCAACAGCTTCATGAACTTGAAACAGAACAGCAAGGTGTCATTCGACCAATTTGCTCGTACGTATCGGGCTACTACTGGTGYCATTTGCCCTACCTGGTTCAGTGCGGAGCATGACGTACTCTATCTTCAACTCAAACCAAGAACTCATGGCAACAATGACATACCGACTAGAGCGGGGTTGTGGAGTCCACTGTCGCAACTTGGAACAGACAAAATACAACATCTAGCCTTTGAGCTTAGACGCCTTGATAGTACCTACGCTTCCCCGGCTTACCCGGACGGGAATTGGTCCAACGTTCCTGCATATTCTCGTCTAACAGGTCTTAAATCCCTGACGCTCTTGTTGACCTTGGACAACGAGATCATYTCCTTGACGATCGACGATCAGGGGCTACTGGAGGGGAAAGAGTGGTCTTTCTACGCAGACCTGACTTCTCGGACATTTGCAAAGCAGTTGCCTAAAGGGCGGCTTGGAACCAATCCGGTAACTTGGCATGTCACATTGGCAAAAAAGGATGGAGAGTCGCTCTGGAGACTTGCCAAGGCATGGCGGCCAGATTATCCAGTGTGGGAGTGTCTTCGGAGGAAGGTGCTGCAGGGTAAGCTAGGTTGGAATCATCAATGGTGGACGACTAATCGTGGGTCTTGGAAACGATATAATAAGCGCCAACCACAGCTTGTGCCTGACGGAGGTGGTGAGACGTACTATGGGCCCAACTAGAGCTTATGGTACTGAACACTGCTCCTTCAAGGGCGACGGTCGGCGAGACGAGAAGCATTTTTAATCAGAAAGATTTCTATAGCCCTCAATGGACAAGGCAAGAGATGGGATCAGTATCGGTATCTGAAGCACGAGATACATACCTGGCACAAGTAATCACTACTCCTAATAGCAGTACAACTAGTTTTAAGGAGCGATTTTTTGTGCAGTTTGCGTGAAAGAGCGAAGGATGGCATTGAGAGGGGAAGTGGGCTTGCGACGCGAGACAATGGAATCTGAGAAAGACTTTTTCTTAGGAACAGTAGGGAAGCTACACATCACCGGAATCGAAGCTTCTAGATTCAAAATTCTTATGCTTCGCCCACAGCTGCCAAAAGGAAGGTGCTACTTTGTTCTTCAGGTACGTACATAAGCAGGAACGAAAGACCTAGATAGTCATATCCAGCAAGTGCAAAGAAGCCATAGCGGGAAAGCATTCTCAGCAGAAGGAATTTGAAAGCGTTAGTTACGCTAGGATCGGACTCAAAGGCCACTTTCAGGGGTTGTCTTGAGGGGTGCATGATATTGATGGTGACTGCAGGCTATGACTTGGCCAGAGTCCGCATCTTCACAGCTGATATCAGTTGAAGGTCGGTCTCCCTGAGACGTGAGGTAAGGAAAGAAAGATTGTCATCCTGAAGCCCTACTAACAAGTAATTTTGTGGTGAAAGTCAGGCCGCAACTGCCGTAATAGTAGAAGTTCGCTGCTGGAGACTTCTCCTTGTCACGACCGCGCCTCCCCTCGTGTGAGATATCGTTAAAGGAAAAACTTTACACCGCTCGATCGGCGTCTTCTCACAYAAATTCTGAAAGTATATGAAGGAGCCATCCACAATGTAAAATCACTTGGCTTCAATTTACGGMTGAACCGGGGGGAAGGGGGGGGGTTCACGTCACAACGCTGAAGGAAAGCAGAAATGAGTCAGGCAATTGCAGAAACTCTTAAACGATACCATCTCCATGCAACACAAGTTCTTGGCTTCTGCTATACCCAACACCCAATTTCGGACCCCAACGTCGAGGTTCAAATATGCCTTGCCCCTGGCATCCCTATTCAGCCAACGAAGCCCCACCTTCTCAAACGAGTCGGACAGGGGATCCGAATGCAGACGAGTTTTGCGCGCCGCGTATTGCTTACACATTTCGGAGATCTATTTTTGGCGATGAGGTAAGTCGAAGGATGAGCACTTGCATGTACGCGGCTTGGCTTTGATTGGGAGAATAACACGGCGTAAGTGTGATGAGGTTGCGCATCCGGCCGTTGGTGCAGGTCGTGCCATGGATAACGACGAAGAAAGCGGGGGAAATCCGGTCTAAGTAAATTGGATATGAGCACTACGAACGCCACCAAGTGAAAGAAAACTGATATGAAACAGCCATGAGTGAGTTCGCGCAACTTGGTTTGACAGGGGAGAAACYGGTACTGGTACCTAGACGAGTGCGGCAAAAATGTCCAAAACGAGACAATGCTCGTGGTTTACTCAAAATTAGTGACAGAATGGCCGTCTCTTGAACTCCTCGTCCTCTTCCGGCCTCCCTGCAACTGGCACGTTGAAGAAGCCTGGTTCAAGGTACCAGGCGGGGTCTCCACCCCCTTCCAAGTGCGTTACACTCCACCCGTTGCCCAACCACCTTAACCGGTTCTCATTTTTACTCTCAAATTCGAAATCCTCCCACCTCGGCGCTCGCAACGTCTCCAAGCAATGCAGCGGACTTCCGGGCCATAACCCCGTGATTCGGTCCCCCTTTCCGCCTTCGGATCGATACCAGGAGTTGCATTGATCCATGTAGACTGTGCCTTTGAAGTATTCGTGGCAGTATTCTGAGAAATCACGGACTCTCTCAGACTTAGGCATCATTGAGATATAGTCTTCTTTTTGAAGTTTGCGGATGCATTTAATGATGTAGTCGCCCTCAGTCTCGATCATCATTGTCAATGAGCCGCTTCCGATTGCTGAGTTGGGGCCAAGCATCATGAAATAATTGGGGAAGCCGTTGACAGCAACCGAGAGGTAGGTCTCAGGGTGCGGCGTGAATCTCTGCTGCAATGACAGACCGTGTTTCCCGTAAACTTGGAACGGGGGTGGGCTCGAGGTGTTGAAGCCCGTGGCACAGACGAGGGCGTCAATTTCAACTATACGGCCATTCTCGAGGACAACGCCTTCGGGCTTGATGGAAGAGATCTTATCAGATACGAACTCGACATTATCTTCCACCAAAGCTTCTAGATACCCTGGACCTGGCGTGAGGCGTCGACAGCCGACCGCGAACGAAGGTGTGAGTGCATCTACGATCTCGGGCTTTTTGGCCAATCGCTGCTTCATCATTGCTCGGAATGCTTCTACCGCGCCTTTTTGCATTTCGGTATCTCTGATTGTCGCCCCATGGATGGTATTCCCATCGGCCTCAATTATTTTCCGAAATTCCAGAAATGCCTGAGGATTAGCTGCAAATTCCTTGCGCTGTTCCAGAGAAACTGGAATCGTTAGTCTATTTCCATATTATTTATGATCAGGTCATATTACAGTCGAGCTTCTGAGGATCCAGACCAAGTTTTTGCATCGCACCTAGTGTTATGTAAGTATATATACTGCGAAGGTTTGACGCCAAGCCATACTATCGCCAAAAGGGTTTGATATCCACGTTTTACTCCTGACGAAGCACGTCAATTGTGATCCTTCAACCTTTTGAAGGTTTGGTACAATTTGGATCGAGCTACTGCCTCCTCCAATGATACCAATGCGCTTCTTCTTGAAGTCGTATCTGCCCACGTCAGACGCAGTGTAACATAGGAGCAGAGCACTGACTCCTGATTCCAAGCTGCAGAATGCATCACTTCACCCTTGAAGGTGTCTAAACCAGATATTTTCGGCCAAGCAATATCATTTAAACCTCCACGGGCCGAGATCAAAACGTCAGCATCATCTTGAACGACTTCTCCAGTCTTGAGATTTTCTACTTTGATTTCCCTAGTGTAGTGTAAGCTACCTGCTTGCTCTACTTCTTTATGAACATACCATTTCTTTGCCTGATCATCCCATTTACAGTTTGTGATTTTATGAGATAGCTTGACGTATCTCATCACTCCATACTTATCTGCTCTACTTTGCAGATATGCGCATATTTCTTTTGCGGGTGCGTAAAAAGCTGACCAATCCGGATTAGGATCGAAAGAGTATTGGTAGCTATGGGAGGGGATATCACAAGCACAGCCTTCATACGTCTGRTCAGTCTGGCGTTTGAGTGCATAGATAGGGGCATATGGACCTGGATATCTATTTTCCCACCATGTCCCTCCTACATCTTCATTCTTTTCGTATATTTGCAAGTCGACATTCCGTAATCGTTGCGGTATTCGAATGCCCAAATATATACCAGAATACCCAGCCCCAATAACGCGTACTTTCAAGGGGCGTAGGTTCTCGACAGGCTCGTCTTTGAGTGTAAATGGTCGGACAGAGCCCATTCTTTCTTGTACAGAACCGCTTTTCTTAAAAATATTAAAGAAAGACATTTTGAGGAGGTATTTTGTAGCTCAGGAGGAGTACTTCCCCCGCCGCTAAACAGCAGCCGCATCGAGTACCCGGCCATGGTGGGGGAATAAGCAATCGGCAGCGCCACTTCACGGATGAAGAATGCCGATAAGCATCTCCGGGCTATTTGGCGGGATGCTAACAGAAGTCTGGTGGTTCGTTTGAGCGGAATTACTCCCCTGTCCTCCCCGGCACAGATGTGGGTGGATCCAAACTTCGAAGTCCACCACAAGAGATTGCGGGGTTTGGGAAGCCGAGCTTTTTCCGGCAACCCCCTGGACGCCACCTGAGCTGGACGCAAATTTTTGAAGAAAAGACATTATCATTAGAAGTAATTATATATAAATCACCATATCAAGCTGAACATCATTGCAGCTCCAATCCAGGGTATCATATCCAAACACTTAACGTTCACTTTCGCTCCAGTGCTTCCAGGAGCAACTTGCAGAGGCACTGAAGTCGCCGCCCCTGGTTTTACACYACTCTGTTCATTCGTACCGTTTAAAGCTATTGAGGAAGCAGGACTAGCTGTGCTTGTTGGATTCGCTGCCGCAGTATTTGTCACTCCAATGACTATGTGCGCGTTAGCTTTGATACCTRRATTATTACGGGATCACCTTGTGCTGGATAGAAAACCGGCACTAATTTGAATGTTCCAGGCGGGGAGAGACATTGAAAATGCGCAAATTGACTGCCGCTTTTCTTGTCCAGCACAAGATCACTTACTTGAAGCAATTAGCCCTGCCACCCCGTTCGTTGAACCAGCTGTAGACGGTCCAACTGTTGTCACAGCCTTGTAGCTTCCGGTGGGTAATGCCAACGTCTTAACACCGCCGCCCGGATATTGAACAACCAAACCATTGGAGCTCAAGCTCACCACATTATTCCCAGCCAAAGTAATAGGCGGGCCACCAATACCCAACGTCTGAGATCCTAGGACCAACGTACTCGCTCCGGGTGCGGCCGAAATTACTTGTCCGCCGATAGTTATGGGTAGCACGGCCGCTGGAACAGTAGCCGTGGATCCAGATGCTGGAATAGCATATGTCGACGTACTCCCACCAGGATATTGAACAATCAAAGCAGAAGGGCTCAATGTAGCCACGATATTGGWGCCCGAAAGAGTTATTGGCGCCCCACCAATAGTAGCCGTTTGTCCCTTGATAATTACGGTAGATGCTCCTGCTGATGCTGATATAACCTGGGAGAAATCGAAGTCAGCATTACTTCATTAAGAAATATTTTGGAGCATTCGGGTGCATGCAAATGTCTCAGAGGTCCCGAGACAATACATTTCCCTAGAAGCCGGCCACGGGAGCCATAAGAACCCGGTGCTCCCGAAAATCTCCAAATAAGGAGTAAATAACTCGGGAATTGTACATACTTCGCCTTCAACAGTTGCAAGCACTGCTGGAACTCCAGGGACAATCGATACCGTCTGTCCATTGAGTTGTGCAGGGCTAGTTGGGACGGGAGCCACGACCACCGGCGCGATAGAGACGGCTTGACCCCCAATAGTTATTGCTGCAACAGGAGCTCCTTGTTGTCCAGCTGCCGGAGTAGGGATTGCAATCGTGTTCGCAGGCCCTCCAGCTTGATCGTGAACCACAATGCCTGAAGGCGTAAGTTGAACAACAGATGAAGCCACAGTGATCGGTGGGCCATCCAAGCTCGCAGTTTGGCCTCCAATCACTATGTTAGATGGGAATGTAGCGGCAGTTGGCGCGACCACTGYGTTAGCAACTTGACCGCCAGGGTTTACAGCGACAGAATTACCGGTGTTACCTGCGGGAGCAGCGACAGGTGTGGTCACTGTATTTCCGGGATCTGGTGCATCTCCCGTATCCGTAGGATCGGCATAATAAGTACTTGACGAGTCAGTGCCAATGACATAGATACCTGATGGCTCTACATTGATGAACAGAGGACCAGTATCAGAGCTGTCAGAGCTAGGGGTTGCGGGGCCATTCGCTGATGTGGGTTGCTGAGCTGCAGGTTGTTGCGGCGTATCTGCAGAGCTGGTGGGAGCTGGGGCGGATGTGGCCGGTGCTTGAGGATTTGCTGGTGGATTTGCCGGAGCCGCTGTTTGAGATGTAGGACCTGAATCATCTGTCTGTACCGGCTTGTTCACTGGTCCATTTGCATTTCCAGTAGTGACTGCAGGCGCGGGATTCGATGTGGAGGCAAAAAGTCCAGCCACTGGAGGTACGGATCCCGGGGGATCGTAGATTCCGTAGATGCTATTTTTCTTGAAGCAGCCTTGCCAGTATAGACTTTAAACAGTTAGTATCTGCATAGAAAGGTTGTAAGCTGAAACATACCCGCCCATTGGTAACAGTCCGACTGGCCAGACGACTTGCGGGTTGCATCTAGCATTGACGCCCTGAACTGCGTGCGTCACGATAGTCTGCCCGCTTTTGAGAGCGGCCTGGTTAGCTGGACAGCCCGACACAATGTCACTCATGGTTAGCTTTCGCACGGAACCAATTCTCTCTGTCGCAGTTGCATCTTGGTATGGAGGAATTGTCGAAAGTTGACTCGGATGCACGGCAAGAACAACGCTTTTGTAGGTCGGTCCTAATTGACCACACTTGTTTGACGCGCTAACGGAGTGGACGACCATATAAATCGATGGTGAAGTCCTACAAAGAGTCAAACATCATGAATGGCTTATAACCTAGACAAGCACTTACATAGTTGTGCTCAAGTCAGACGCCCAGTATGTTGATGGATATGTAACATTGCCACTATTAGGAGGGAAATAGGAAAGATGCATTGTCCCCGCCATACTAGTAGAGATATCAGAATGAAACCCAGGCCCTTGCGAGAATTTAACTCACACATCGCAAGTTCCGAAGGGCGATTGGGTGTTTGTTGTGTTTGAGCACGTGTTAATCTTGACCGACTGGGAACCCCAGGGCTTATTATTTCCCATAGTACCGTTCTTAATGAAGTCAAACCATGGGTTGTAAGGGGCAGCGGTGATGGTGGCCCGATGATTGCTGRATGTTGTAGTAGCATTGTGCGATGGCGTGTGGTGACTTGATACACTTGACGAAGAGTGTTTCGTAGATACGGATGATATCGAAGAGTGTTTTGATACTGAAGATGATGTGCTGTATGAGCTTGAGAGACTTGAGGATGTTTTGCTTAGCGACGACGACGTGCTGTGCTCACTTGATGAGCTCGAGGTTGATGTGGTTGAAGATGAGCGTTTCGTCGAAGGTGAAGTGCTCTGGCCAACAGGGATCACGCTTTCAGTTAAGATACTCGTTGTGGTTGAACCGGATGAGGTGCTTGAGGAACTCGAACTTGAGCTAGACGAAGTCCTGRAAGCACTCGAAGTCGAGTTTGAGTAAACAGGAACTGAGCGGGGCTGATACCCTACAGATTATCAGTATTAATCTGAATTTCTCAAGTATTCCAAGACATTGAATTGCCCCTGATGGTGATGGCCTTCGRTGAAGCGACGTACTTGATCCATAAATTGGACTTATCCAGTTAAAAAGGAGGTAAATCACGCAGAGCTCGCAAAACCGTGGTCTTGAAAACCACATGTTTGCAGATGACCACTTCAAAATACACAAAAACACGCAGGTAAGGACAGTCAAGACAGAAAAATATCAAAAGAATTCCGAGAAACAAAAATGAGAAACATCGAGRTGGTTTCCAGATGAAAAACGAAGGAGCTGGGGGTCSATCCCACGACTTCAATTTCTYAGACGACCTGAGAAATTGAACCTGACAGAGCCTCGCCTCCCGTAGACCCTAAAGCAGATAAGTACTTGCTCCCAAAATACGCACACCAAGTAACATAAAAGCAAGGATCATGATATATGCGCACTATCTTTCAAGGCCACGAAAACTACACTAGCGTTCGCCGCTGACAATGTGGAAATAATGAGGGGGCTGCGACCTGCAAAATGCAGGCGTACATAGCCCTTGGGTTACTGTTACATTCGCCGTCAGCATGGAGACATATCCGGCCGGGCCCCTTGGCACACATCCGGCAATTTGCGGTACGCGGGTAGAAGAGTTCTAGGCGCGTGTATGGTGTAGCCAGAATTGTGCAGAGTACAGAATGACGAGAGGCACGACTGCAAAACGTGCGTGGTCGCGTCAAGAGTTGGCCTGCCTCCTGTCAGCGTGTAAGATTATCGCCAGGCACAGTCTGACAGCCATGCTGAGGACCTCGCTACCCCTGGATGGCAATTTGCCGCGCTACCCCAACTTCTTTCAAGCCGTTTTACTTGGCGCTGGCCGTGCGGCCTTCTTCGCACATCCGCCGAATCAACTTTCTGCTCTGAGCAATGTCTGCATGGCCCTGCTAGGCAGCCTTTCTCTCGGGCTGTAAGGTCGAGAACGCAGGATCTTTAGACCCCTGGCGAAGGATAAATAAAGACGCGCTAACTTAAATATGTGGGTGTTCCCCTGGCTACTGTAGACCTAGATAGGGGCGTTAACCGAGCACCTCCACCACGACATCTCATCTCGATCCTTCAAGCCAATATTGAAATGCCCTCAGGGATCACAACATCGCCCTTGCCATGGAGAACAGCTTATCCAATAGCAAGCGTGAAGTCGTTCAGCCTCGAGTGAGTCTAAAGATCCTCTCAACACCCGAGCCACGTTTCTCAAGCTCGTTTGAGTTGACCCAATGCAACTTTTGCGAGGCCCGGAGGTTTGTGTTCTGCCCCTGCTGCGTGAAGTTATGATTAGAATATTAGCGTCCAGGATAGCTCAAGTCAAGTGATTACGAAGGGTATTGGTGTGCGATCGTCAACACGGGCGGCTGGGATAAGCTGCCTGCCACCAATTTCGAATGCATTATCCTAGTCTTAATACGACGTTGACACATGGAGCCGCTGCATCTGGACTGCCATGCACCACAGTACCGACTCGATGGTCTGTTGCCGTCTACCACACTTCTCATCTTCCACTGTCAACGTCGTTTTGTCAAACCTTCCACCCTCAGCTTCCATGGGGATTGAGCCGCAAGACAGCCTCTCTTGCGGTGATATCCGTATAGAAAGCAGTCGTGATGCGCGGGTACTTGTTCAATTCTTTGACACTTGCCYTGATCTTCCTGCCCAGCACCACAGTCGCATTCCTCAGTRGAGTACGAAGTAATCAAAGAGAGAAACGAGCGAATTCTACCTCCAGTGTATCACCGCTTGTCGTCCCACCAAGCCAGTATTTCGACGGAGTCGATGGGAAGTGGAGCTCGATAGCTCTCAGAGTTGGCTCGCCGGCACAAAGTGTTCGAGTGGTTGTCTCAACGAATTCCCCGCAAACCTTTGTAGTCTTACAACAGGGTTGCGAGACGATTGCGATAGATCCGCTGCCTCCCAATTGTGCAAGTTCTCGAGGTGGACTCTTCAATCCCAACACTTCAACAACTTGGCAGGACCAAGGTCTGTATGGGATCAATAGCGATGGAATTGGGCTCGAAGCAAACCTTGGCTACACACAGAATGCTGATTATGGCCTTGAGACGGTGGGRTTGGGCTTTACGGGGGCGGGGGCCAACACGCCTGTGCTAAAGAATCAGACGGTTTCGGCGATAGCGACGATTTCTCCAATTTATTTGTAAGTTGAGATTTGGATCTTGAGGATACTGCTAATTACACCAGGGGAATGTTTGGTTTGGGCACGCAGCCGGTCAACTATAGTAGCATAGGCAATTTCTCTGCGCCCTCCTACTTTTCATCCTTAAAAGCACAGAATTTAATCCCTAGTTTGAGTTGGTCCTACACTGCGGGGGCCCAGTACCGTATGCTTGATTGTTCATTGTTGGGAGCCAGCACTGATATTCTTGCAGGACTCAAAAATGGTCAATACGCACAACTGATATTCGGAGGGTACGACAYATCGAGATTCGTCCCGAATTCTGCGAACTTCAATCTCGCTAGTGATATCAATCGAGACATAGTGATTGCTGTGCAGTCGATTGTTTACAGCGGTTCCACACAAGCCAGTCTTCTCTCGAGCCCAATTTATGCCTTCATTGAATCAACGGATCCAAATTTTTGGCTTCCAGAAGAAGCATGTCAAGCTTTCGAAAAGGCATTTGGAATTTCGATGGATAACAGCACAGGCCTCTACCTGATCAATGCGACTCAGTATACAATTCTCCACTCGACAAATCCAAAAGTCATCTTCTCGCTCGCAAATAGTGTGGATGGAGGAGAGACTGTTCCGATAGAGCTCCCATTCAATTCATTTGCTCTATCAGCGACTTACCCATTCACACCTAATGATACATACTATTTTCCTTTGAAAAAGGCTATTAATGGGTCTCAATACACGCTAGGAAGGACTTTCCTACAAGAAGCGTTGGTTTTCTAGGTTACCGAAAGATATTTGTTAGCTAATTTCAATCAGGTATCTGACAGTCGATTATGAGAGGGGAAATTTCTCTGTCAGCCAATGCTCCTGGAACGATGGAGCTACACCCCAGATAGTCACARTCGCGTCACTCTCGAATGAAACCCAGARTGATAGTGCAAGTGACTCGGAACACCTTACTACCGCAAAGAAGATTAGCACAGGAGCCATTGTCGGCATCATCGTTGCGGTGATAGTTGTCCTTGCCACAGTAGGAGCGTTGTTCTACATTTTCCTTCGGCGCAAACGAAAGCAAAAGCCGGTAGAGCTTCCAACGCAAACACCTACAATTATCTTAGACGAGATTACAAGTCCCAACCCCGAGGAGGCCACGCGGTTTTCGTTCCCTCCAGACAAGAAGCCCGATGACCTCGAGCCTCCTCGCCCTCTTCATCATCAGAGATCCGAGTTGTCAGCGAACAATGAAATTTACCAGTTATCAGAGAATACAGATGTACCTCATGAAGTTGAAGCCGATCAAATAAATTCGTCTAGGAGGGCAACGACGACCTCGGAGCTCCAGGGTTCCGAGTTAAGATTCGAATTAGAAGCAGACCCTGTCACACGAATGGCAAATAACCCCCGCGCTTCCGAGCTTCTTGCATCCCCAGCACCGACATTTTCTTCTAGACATACGGACTCGACTACTGGTCCGTTTGACATTGCGCTGCCAGTCTCACCCCAATCATCCAGCGTGATGAGAAGTCAGAGCCGAAGCCCTGCGCAAAGCGACCTGGCTTCGTGGCTGGCCATTACGCCTTCGAGTAGTTTACGGCGGGAAGTTCGGGCACAGTCACCCAMCATACCGCTCTCTCCCGAATCTGAGCAACAATGGCCGATGGGTCGAGGCAGCCCTTCTTCGCCAGGTAGCTCACGGTGGTTTAATACCAGAGATCGAGGACGAGGAACTGGGGGAACTAGTCCTCGAACCAGAGGCCGATCTCAATCGACAACGAATTTGTACGACCCTTAGGACGGAAGCGAGAAGTGGTGGATATTGTACATAAGTATTATCAACATTGTGGGATATATACCCGACGGGCTCATGTAAAGTCCCGATAGACCGTCAGCATTTCGAAACGCCCGGCCCCCATCAGACGGTACGAGCCGCGGCTTCAGCTGGCGATGTCATGCATGAAAAATTACATAATTCTAATAAGGATGGATCTAGGGCAAAAGCTGGGTTTGGGATTATGTGAGAAATCATATTTGGGCGCAATCCTCTGATTCTTGGCACATAAGGCATTTATTTGGACATAGATTTRGAAATGGTTCAGAGAAGAGATATCTTCGCATTGGGTGGAGTCTTTGCGGTAACATGGACTTACGACACCCGTCAACGACGAAACTTTATACCCTTTTCTTCGAGTCGGTCAAAGTTGTACATAGCTCATCTAGACAGTATAGAGCCAGGCAACCGCTTACCTCTCACGGCTACCGGTGTCTCGAGAGGCGCTGTGGYGACACAAAACATCTCCAATCGAATCCTCTCAATCCCAGCTGACCGTTTCTTCGTTCACCATTACCTCACTTGGTGCAAGCCATTCGGAGTAAAACCCCTCCACCGCCCCTCGATCTCACAAGGCTGGAGCCATGTGGCAGCCTTGGCATACAGTACCAAGCGATCCTGTAAATATCCTAAATCCCAATTATCTTACCCAAGCCCGATGATTTATCCAGCTCGCCAGCTCGCATTTCAAGTCACAAGAAAGAAAGCACTTTTTGTATGACGCCAAGCTGGAGGAATTGGATCCCGAAAATGTTGTGTATAAATAGTTAGGTCTTTGTCCTCCCCATAAACAGATTTCCAAGAAACCAAGCAATATCAAAATCATCGTTTCAGCCAAATCAATGTTCCTTCGCCTTAAATATGCAAATTCAAACTCTCTTGACGACGCTTCTTGCAGCGGCTCCCTTGGGGCTCGCCAATCCGAACCCAATTTGTACGTTCATCTCTCTATCATAGCCTYGAAACCAAGACTAACCTCTGCTGCAGCATCAGCCCTCTGCAACGAGCCCGAGTGCACTGCCAAATGTCCGAATGGCTTGTGCGTCTCCCTCCCTCCCTTCAACATCAGAGCAGGAATCGTGCTGACATGGAATAGTCCATACGACTGCTGCGTAGTTTATRTCCGTGATCCTTGCGCAGACCACCAGTTGTGYAAGCCCGATGATTTCGACTGCGAGTGCTATTGCCCAGATGGAAAGTGAGTTTGTCCAAGGATATYACGAGAAGTACAGTTGCTGACAATGATGTAGAACCAAGTACTTCTGTAACGCGGATTACTTTGTGGATCCTTGCAAGCCCATTCACGCATGAGGTATTGGGGGAATTTGSTAGAGGGTAGGCGTTAGGTTTGGCTGGGAACTGGAAAAGGAACGATTGAAGGCTGYTAGCTGTTTTTTTTAGGTGGAATAAATGATAATTTCTCGTTTCGTACCTTTTGCGAGCTCGCAGACGTGAAGGTAGAGGTCTGCATATTGTTAGCTTGATGTTGCGGTTGAACTCCAACCTCACAGCCGAGATGTCCTAGCATGCATCCGACAACGTACAGGCTGAAAACAATTGGAGACAATGTACCTTGGCACTTCTTAAAGCAGGAAAGTGATTTCAATGTTTGTTCCAAGGCTTCAAGAATCTCAGAGATGTAGAGGGCAGGATAGGCAAGCGGCACCGAGCTCGCTTCTGAAGTAGATCTGCCGATGCACTAATTGCAAAAGATTTGATGCTTCTATAAAACGCTACAGAGAATTTGACGAGGCTCTAATGAGCGTATATTAAACGACGTGAAATAAGAAAGAACGAAAAGTGGCCAAAATGTCGCCAATTCACGAGGTGGTGGAACGTATGTGACAGCTTCCCCTCGGTACGGATCATCTATCGAGACTTAGATGGCAATACACTTATGCCATGAGACGGACGGAGTCTGGAGTCTGGAGTCAATTTGAAGCTCTTTACAGAATCAAATGCATTGCTCGTTAGGAGCTGCCCAACCTCCTGCTTATGTAAATGTATGCAAGTATCCGCATGACAGCCTCCTACACGYATGCAGAGAATCGCGTGATGTCGGTACGGAGATATACAAGCTCGCATTTGGCGGTACTTCATACCCGCAGGCCTGGTTTGAWTTCAAGAAGGACCTGCTCTACCTGGACTTTACGCTTCTGGATGCCGATGGAGACCGTGTGTGTGGTCCGGAGGACTTGGAAGAAGATGCGAAGAGGGTTCAGAAGCTTGCCCTATACACCAATAGGAACGCAAATGTTTGTCCATGGAAAGAACTCGGCCTTACTTATAGGGAATGGATTGATGAGATTTTTGCATGGTTCGATGCTGTCAAGGATATCACACTCGTTGACGGGGCTCATGATCCTGATGATGCTGCGAACATGGTGGAATTGAAAAAATTCAGGCCCATAGATGATGAGCTGGATCTTTTCAATGGTTCTCGCGARGTAGACACGAGCAAGCTGATTGAGGACGACATARCTAGGGAGCTCACTTGGCCAACCGAGCATTCGCAGATGGTTGCGCGGGATGGAGGGTTACCAGAAATGGAAGTAGCCAGTCTTCGCAGATGGCGAGACAGCCGCCCGCGTGAAGAAACACCCAAAGTCGTCACCAGGTCAATCACTATSAAAGCGAAGCTAGAAGAGTATATAAGTGCAAGGAGGTCCTATGCTGCCCACGTCAAGTTAGTTGTGRCCGATTTGAAAAGTAATGCTGGCCTTGCACTTTGATTTTGGGAATCGGGCTTTGGAGATGAGCCGTTARCTGTATGGGAAGGGAGATCCGTGACGTACGTTCTATGGGGCACAGTCAARATTGCTTGAATAACCCTAGGTTTCCGTTTTCGACAGAACAAGATCTTGAGGATGATGCTAAGCATTTGCTGCCAGCATAGGCGGAGCAGCTAGCTATGGACCTCTATTGGAACGGAAGACGAAAGATTACCTGCTTCTTATTTTCAAYATGCTACTTCCATTTGAGATGCCCATATGTCATGACACATTTTCTCAGGCAAATATCTCGYGTTCCCCAGCATAATCCATCAGCGCCTGCYAGTTCCGACACTGGTGCATATTGCCCCACCCAYCAGTCACCTTATGATTCTCAGGTATGTTTTCCGCTCTCCCCTCCAATGTAGTATCGGCAGCACATATAATGGCTTGTCGCAAGTAATCGTAACAGTGAACGATGTGTGTCCGGTCCATTTCAATCTTCCAGGGCGCTTCGGTGATGTGGGCSGGGAGAGCCAAGCTTTTTGCATTTTGTACAGGCAGTGGAGTTGGTGGGATGCCTGAAAATTGGTTAGTAGAGTGTTGGGTGAGCTTGCAGTGGGAGAACGGACGGCGATGGGGTAGTATCCGTGTCCGGCGTTGTCATACATGGGTGGGCGTGTGCCGGTCGGAGTGAAGGTTGTAGGGGCCTTATGAATCCTTGACGAGCTGGAAAAGTAAATCTATGAGTCAAAAATAATGWCCCATTGAGACATACATAATGATTGTAGTGGCGCTTACGCGGCCACAACTTTTGCCATGCTAACTTTGCATCCCGATCAATTCCTGCAAAGACATCGGTAGGCTCAAAGATAACAGGATGCAACTGAGCTGCAACAAATCTATCGCAACTCGGAATATGGACATTCAATCCTCCACTYAYAGAAATTGGGAATGTCGTCGGCGACTCCTAATACCAAAGCCTTTGGACTGACGAGGTGCTTCCGAACAGCCGAGGACATCTGGTACACTCCGTAGATGCAAAGAAGCCAACTGTGAYGAGCAAGACTGTGAGTGTAGAAGCGGCCACACAACCATCGTGAAGGCTTGAGCCTGGAGGCTGGGTCGCTGACGATGAAGCGCTCAATCTCCGGCGGCTCGTCGTTACATACGCGTCTATCCATGCTGTCTTCTAGGCTGAACGAGTTTGAGCTGTGATGTGAGCAATAGTGTAGCGAGGCAGCAGGTGTCGAAGGTTGAAGGTTGATTCCCCATGCGAGAGGTAATCRTCATGTTTTTTGAACTACGGTAGGTGAATTGAAGTGAATATGCCTTCGCAGCTGTTTCTCTAGCATTCGGTCTCGAGATCGCCTTCGCGGGCTGACACTATGCCRCCTGGTTTCGTCACCCTGAGCATCTCGGTCAGTGCTTCCCATGGCGATTTCAGGTGGTGAGCATTTGATGACAGTGAGTGATGTCGAAAGCTCCGTCAGCGRATGGGAGTTTGAAAACATTGCATTCTTGGAACTCAATGTTCGTCACGCCTGCTATTTCGGCGATAGCTCGGGTACGTGGTAGAATCTCTGCTTTTATGTCAACTGCTGTGACATGGTCGTCTGGTATGGCTTTGGCGAGGGTCACTGAGATGGTGCTGTATAAGACTTAGCATGTTCTACTACAATGGCATTAAAATCGACAAGCTTAGTTCAGGCTGAGACATCTTTATTCATGAGAGTGCAAGGAAGGGAGAGAGCCGACGGACCCAGAGCCAGCACCAACATCTAGTATTTTTAAATTTGAATTCTTCTCCTTCATAGACTGTAGCTTAGGCAGAACATAAGCAGCGCTATTCTCGGCAGTCCGCAACTCATGGTGGACTGCTTGAGGTGGCGGAACATCCGGCTTCTGACYAGATTAGTCCATTGCTTGAGATGAGATTGCTGTAGGCGTAAGATAAGRAAAATTGGAGGCCTCAAAMGGGGTRYCRACTTTRTATATTTTGTTCTTCGTCTTGCTCGAGTRAGCCAAGCTAGCTGAGTTTGGCTAAAMGCTTACGTCCTCATAATTCTGTGCCATAACTCTATTTCCGGGTTTGCGATMTTTTTATGATACCTTTGCATAAATGAGAGCYGCTAATTCGTGGTTTGCGGTACTRTACTGCGGCACAGGCTCGGAGCGGTGAAGCRACTCTTGATTGGGTASGGGCGAAATCCTCACCTCCGCTRACGGGTACAGAACGACAGCAAGAAGTCYACGCAACAAAATCCTTACGCTTGAAATAGGCTTCAAATACTCGGATAGAAATTTGGGGAGCCTCCTGATTGATCAACGGTAGTTCCTCAAAGGCGAATGGYATGCTATTGCCATCCAACARGCATCCCATTTTGACCAGAACAGACGCAAAGTCGCTGAAATGGGACATYCAACTCTTGCTATCATTCAAAATTTGTCTTAGGCAATAATGATACAGCTTTTAGGAGACAKACAAGTCTCGGCACCCTCGGGATGCGCATGGAAGCGCCTGCAAAAMCCATATAAGGGGTCTTCCACCAAAGACGAATGATCATCCTTGCTAAAATATCTCAAGGCAAAGTCGAAAATAAAATCTTAACAAAGTTTGCTCCTGTTCTCAAYAAATGTGTACGAAATAGATYGSGACAGGCACACGAGTAAGCGCCGAACAGGGGACTCAGCGGTAGTGTTGTAAATGTACGAGACGATGCCAAGATCAAGAGGGCTGCGCTYAGAGAGACGRAGGAAAGCGTYCGTAGTATCGCTTTGAAGTTCTGTGATTCGCYATCGAGCAGCAAGAACGTAGATTTGAGCGAGGAAGTGCCAGGCGCTTCCCGCGGGCTGGTTTATCGGACGTTCATAGTCTTCGTTTGGGAAAAGCACACTTTCGACTGGGAAGATGTAGACTTGGTGTAGAKCYAGAACACGAACGAACGCAACACTTCCACTTGYSCTCCGCTGATATTGACGAGAGCAATGCCGGGCTTTTGGCAACATGGTCCTGAAGTATTCGCTCGATTCACGGAGATGTTTTTTGTAAACGAAGACTCGACTGCCATCCTCTGTCARGAKGGCGACCACTTCGTCGAATTYTCTGTATGTATGTTAMAATCTAAATCTAYACTAGGTAGAAAAGAGGACGGAATCGCTTACTCCCGGAGGTCTAGACTATTCGRTYCAAAGTGGCCTGATGAACCAACAGCTTGTGACACTATCCCCGAAGCCTGCTCTGTTCTGGTTGCCATGATGGCTGTCGAGGTGACTRTTAGTCCAGCACGAATGCTAGTCGACGACYGGCGCGTGACGGGAAAGTGTTACTTGACTACAAAGTAACCAGCRATCTGAAAACTAGRCAAGAGTCGATGGACGATAGTCGAAGACGAACCTGAGCTCTTTGTCCATTATTCTAACGTGAGAATTCGCACATAGGAGAATTTATATATGTGWTGAAAATCCAGAGCCATCATTGATGTTTTCGAGATCTCTAGAAGTCGAATCTGGAGATGCTGTAGTATATGCACTTTCCAMCACGCAGAATGCAGTGCCAGAAACGGCGTTCTGTGACTTSAGATCTATGTTCTCAGATTTTGGCTYTCCAGAARTGTRCTCCCAARAGAGTGACTCAAGAAACGGCTGCCYTGCAAGGATTATCAGACTGTAGAATGACACAKCTTGAAGATCCAAGAGTAGTACAAGGATACCTGTCAAGAGGTAAGAGGTGCAGGCCTTTGCAGCTTGACATCTGCAGAATCCCGAGAGTCCATGTAGTTAAGAACTCGTCCGATCGGTTTGTGCCCCCTTRGTCTGCGAAGACTGYGCTCCCCTAGTCTCTAGAGAACTATGTTACCTCATTATGCACAGGRCTGTGCTTCATAGTATGCATGGAAATTTGCTGTGTTACTTCGAAGCAGTATCTCCCTCARAATCACTTCTAAGTAGAACTCCTACCTTGTAAAGCAAGCGGTGCTCCCCTCGAGGTAGTACTACCTTCAAAGCAGTCCTACTCCAAGATTCATGCTACAGCAATACTAGGACTGTGGTGCCCTCAGTACTACATTCAAGACAGCGMTCCCCACACAGCTGKGCTCCGCGTCGGTGTTCCACCCAAAGCACTGCTTCCTGCAAAGCAATTTSCCYTYTGCTTTGCATCTGCCTTGGARCGCTCCATCAAAGCAGTAGGCCCCGTGATTTGCAGCTCTTCCATCAAAGTAGCACGYAAATCGTSGTCAGAACAGCAATCGCCGATCACAAGGAATGTCTTTGAGAGCAAACAACCGATTGCCACTCTAGTAKTAAGACAGACTGATCTCTAGAGGCCGGGACATGYCCTCCCAGTATGATGTAGTGTGAATTCTTGCTATCCGCTCWTTTGCACCGCTTGCCGTCATGCCTTGYCCCATGAACAACCCGCAGAATYGTGGAGTTGCACTRGGCGCCGAGAGAGGCCTCTCCTMACAGTTCTTCATTGATTATGGTCGTTCCACGCATAGTTGGTCAACTTCCTGTCCGAACCCTCACTCTCTGGAGWGCCAATCTTGGCCTCTTCCTTGTGCGACAACYAGGGCCTATGCGCYATCTCAYCATTTYAGATTGCCTSACAGCTTYAGATATGGCTGACYAAACTCCTGACCGAGCTTCTGAATTACTAACGGGTTCATTCAGGTGCCATTCTCATGCAAGAGCCAGGACTCCTACACCCTCATGCTATATCTGTGATGTTRTTGATCCAGGAGCAGCCAGGGTCCATACACCACCTCACCTAGCTCCCTGCTGCTGAAGCCATGATTGACCAGGACCGACCCAAGCTGCCGGGCCTCCAGAAGCCAAAGATGGCTCCCTCATAATGCAGAAACAAGGTATATACTGCATGCATAGGATGTTTGGCGCTTSCATGTTCGCAATTTTAAGTTCTYAGATCCAAGATCTAAGARTTCAGACTCGCGGCCCCACCAACATTAACCAACAGTGGTGAGCCAAGGGCAGGGGATAGAACGCCACCATGATCTCATTGGCGATTCCACTTAGATGATGTGGATGCGTCCCAAGCAGTTGGGTATCGAGGCGCCAATTCCGGCACCCACCTTATGCAGGTCCAAGCCATRGGCTGTAAGTTCAGGATGCTGAGTGCTTGCACTTCTGAAGTCTTCGATCCAAGATATYAGATCCAGGAACTCAATCTCCTTGCCTTACCAAGATCGACCAAGATTGGTAAGCCAGAGGTAGGGGCGAAAAAGCAGAGRCAGATCGACAATCTAAATGGCACTCGTCCGGCGACTCCCCGAGAACYAGAATCCTTCCCCGACTCTCTTCCCTACAGGAGCCAGTTCTGGCTTCCTGTCTACGCACCCTCTCGTTTCCCAGCCAATAGTGGGGAACCAACAATATAGCGGGGAGACAAGGGAGAKAACTCCAAGAATCTACCGCTGTCTGAATGGTGCGCCTCTGGCGGCTTCACGGACAGGTGGTTAGAGTCCAAACCGAAGRAAGCCGCTCTCCACCAGAATTGGCTGCCCTCCATCTCAGCCCTRTCTYGCCCTACTAAATTCCTCTTCCTCTCATTCTCGCYTTTGGCCGCCTCTTCTCCTCCGATCTCACCCTACCYTCCCTGATCTCCCTCCCCYGCTTCCMCTTCCCTCCYACTGCCGTGGCTTGGGAGCCTGATTTGCAACTGCAGCTCTCGTTCGAGATCTAAGAAGCCATATCTTRGAATTCAAATCTTGGAATTCAAATTTAACTCAGAACTAAGAACACGATTCTGGAAGCTCGGATCTAAGAACTCGAATCTGAGAACCTGAGTTTATCGCGCTGACATTTGTGAACTCGCAAGTAGAGTAGGATGAGGTGGGCAGATGCCAAGCAAATCCAACATTCTGAACGAAACAGGAAGTAGCCGAGCGGTAACGCATTGAGCAATTCGTCGAACAGAAAAAAGAGAGCGTCTATATGAAAATCCCACTTGAGAGGGTAATTGTTGAGGCGGGGAAGGTGCAGTTGAAGGGCGCGAAGGGGATTTAGGTCGAGTTGAAACGCAGCTACGAGAGAAAATCTCCTCGATTTTTGGGCTGCCGCAAAAAGCGCTCATAGTCGTAGCAAAAAGCTCCCAAGACAAATTTCCATGACCAGCCAGAACTCCAAACACCAATCTATGCAGACACTCCACATACCAAGTGATGAAGCAATAGCTCAACCTCTCTTGCTCTTCCTCGGTGGCTCCTCGTCACTGATAATRTCGTCCATCTCCTYATCCTCAGAGTCCTCCACATCCCTACTCCTCTTCAACCCCTTCATCTTTCTCGTCTGCAGCTCCTTTAGATCCTGTTTACCCAGGTGTATCCTGCCGACCTTATCACCCACGATATCGGTCGAGATATTCTTCTTCGGTCTCTCTGAATTCGTCCTGGCCTTACGTAGCGCCTCCTTCAGCATACCCTCATCCGCCTCCTTCACCCTTCCTATCCTGAAATCCATCCGCGGCCCCATCTCCTCAACCTCCACCCTCGGCAGCCGCTGGCCACTCCTCTTCGTTCTAATCAAATAGACCCTTAGATTAACACTCGGCTTCCCTTCCTCCCCTTCAACCGGCTCCCTCGCGGTAATAGAAACAATATACTGCAGCCCCTCGACATCCACCTTATCCGCGGGCTCGCCCTTAAAGAAATCCGTAAACAGGCTCTTAACAAGCGTATACTCATTCTGGACYGGGCTCTCGAACGGCGTCCCCGCAAACAGCAGCATCGGCTTGAGTCCCACCGCGCACTTCTTATTCTTAAACTGGCTCAACTTCCTRAAACTCTCGGGATCAAGATACAACTCTAGCATATCGAGCACTTTATGCCCAAACATCCTGACAAACGTCATCGCGTGCGGGCGCTTCTTGTTACTGGAACCGAAGACTAGTAAGCTGGCGTCGTTTTTCTCGGAGAAGAATTCGAGGGAGGAGGCGTCTTCGAAAGGGTGGATCTCGTTCTTCTTGGTGAATTTCTTGGCGAGGGGGATGCGYAGTTGGTAGAGGTCACCTATAGCGTCTTGGACGACTTGCGAGCAGTTTGTGTAGCGGAGGAAGAGGGTCGTTTTGGGGTTTTCGGTGGGCTTGGGGGCTTTTTTGTCGAGGGCACGTTTGCTGCGCGCATTGCGAGGTTTTCTATTTTTCAATTAGTTCCTAATAGATAAATAAATAGATGTGAGAGGCTTACATTTGTCGCAGCATCTTGTGTGATTGCTGCTCGAATTATCAATTTTTTCTTGTGCTGTGCTACTGCGGCTCGGASTTTTTGGTCGAGAATGATTTTTTAATCGATACCGGAACGGAAAAACTGTCTTGCTGGCAGGTCCCCYGGAAAGTATCCGTACTGAGAAATACTGCCAGATTCCGCAYTCATGCTGAGAACTACGCATCGGGGTTCACATGCAAAAACCACGCCTCACATGCTGCGCAAGGCTAAGATACTGATCCCTACCACCTGAATCGTGGGGAGCGAATGACTTCCCGCGCCCATTCCTCCGACGCTTCCAACTTTCACCTCTGACTTCTCCGCAACTCGCATACTTCCAATTGCTATTGCTTCGTTTRGATTGCCAACTAAATATTTACTCAGATGTTAAAACAACGGTAGCATCCATACCTCCTTTCTGTGCTTTGCACCTTCGGGAATCCACGCGGCGCAGTACCGAGGCAGATTCGGCAAGATGTCAACAGTTGATGCTGTGAAGGTATTCCCGACTAGCCTCACCCACGGCGAGCGCAAGTATACTGATGGTATTGGCGCATAGAAAGCACTTGAAAGTGTGATATTAGATCCAAAATATGCGGATGTCTTAGCGATATTGAAGGGTGCCCGCAATGGCGCTGTCTATGGAGCCAAGGTGCGGTTTCCGCATGCGCTGGTGTAAGCCTTGCTTSGATGCTCTGTTGGATGATGGAAGTATTTTGCTGATAAGTCTGTGACCCTAGTATGATCTTCCTTTTTAGATCTGGAACCGTACGAGAGAAGCTATACCTTATTTTGCGAGCAACGAGAACACATGCCCAGAACTTGGCCAAATATGCAACGGTCTACAAAACAACGATGTTGATATTGAAATACATGGGCTCTGATCCAGGGAAGGAAGGTCCATACGATACCTTCTTTGCTGGCTTATTAGGAGGATACCTAATTTTCGGGCGGAGGTCGAAGAGGGGCAACATCTCCTCTGTTAGCAAGCAGATTGTTATCTTCGGTGAGCTCTTCCTTTTCCCCAATCYTCTTAGATTTTCTAACTAACGTTGAAAATAGTGTTCGCGCGAGTCTGCCTATCCCTAGCCCAAGTATTAATCCAACCCCAATTCGGCATCATCAAAACCAAAGAACTCCAAAAACGAATATCCCACGAYGCCTGGCCGGTCTTCGCAGCCCTGAGCTGGGGCTCCGTCATGTGGCTATTCAGATGGTACCCTGAGACAGTACAGAGCGGGCTGAGGAGTAGTATGGATTACATCTACGTGCAGAGCGATCACTGGGACAGCTTGCGGAACTTCTTGATTTACAATAAATAGGGTCTCGGCGACGGGAGGAATGACTGACTGCATGGCGTAGACATGGTATGTTTGCATGCCCGCAACTTTTTGCATAGCGCGCTGGGGGGTGTACTGTACGAGAACGAGAGCATGTAGACTAGATGATCTCATACCTCTCTCAATTTCATCTCATATACAAGACTTCGGCAATTCACCGCCCCAGGAACTCCCAAGGCACAACGCGGAAAAGGCAAAACTCCAAAACACACCCGAGCCAAMASCAAAAAAGCAAAAAAATAAATGGAAACTCGTGCGCCGTTCAGATAGCATCAAGACCCAGCAAGAAATCAAATGGCAAAACTCTGGTGGTCGCAGTGAGCCACGCCTTAGAGAAACCAGCCGCATAGGTTTTTTATTCGGGTCTTGTCCGCCGGTCGCTGCGACTTCAGTAACTCTGGGTATTCATGAAGCTTTTTTTTGGCGTGAAGGTTTTGAACTTTTTATGACTGCTTGATATTGACTTCGATATGTCTTTTATTTTCGAACTTGATTTGTATTGATATGATTTTTATACTCTTAGGACGTTGATCAAGCGCAGATGTCGATTCAGAGTGCCGACTTTGTTGTGAAGCTATCGGGTGCCTTTCGGCGGAGGGTGTTTTGCTTATACTTGTTTATATGAGTGCTTAGCGAGATGCCGAAGTGGACGCGGGGGGTCGAATCACAGCTCGTTCCGGTGGTTGCTATGATACAATATTCAATTGAATTTCTACGCTATAGTAACTCCCGCAATGCAGCTAGCCTCGTCGACAAATCCAGGCCAGAAGCAGAAATTCGCATCTTCTTGATGCCCCAAGCAAGCCGCGCACTGGCATCTTTCTCCTCAGGCATCCCGTCCCATACCACCTGCTTCTCGACTTCCTCCCCCGCGATCTCGAGAACGAGGTCCAATGMCTTGCCCCGGCAGCACCAGCCCTCGCGCATCGCATCAACGACACTCTCCCACCCATCCGCGCTCTCCTCAAATACAAATGTCACCTCCACCAAGTCCATAAAGCAAGACGTTAATAAATAAACCCAATCCCTATTCATCCATCTCCACGACGCCTCCTTCCCAAACACAACCCTCACYCTCCTCACAGTCTCCGCATTCCTCTCCTGCCTCGCAAAATGCTGCAATGCTCCACCTTCGAAGAACGAGAAGGTGGCGTTGGTAAGGAGGACGGAGTGTGGACAGTCGGCGGCGAAGAAGCTCGACGCGAGGCCCAGGTCTGTCATTGAGATTGAGAGTTGCGTGTCTGCGGGAATGGGCGGGAAGGAGCGGAAATAGAACCGGTAGATTTTGTGGCGGAGTTCAGCTGGGAGGCGGTCGATGGGGAAGGTGGCGGGTTGCCGGTTTTGCTTTTCATAGCGCTTGGGGGGTGTTGCTGGTGGAGCCAAGCCGTCCATGATGTCTATGTCCAGGCTTGCGATTTCGGTGACGGCCATTTTCAATATCTTGAGTATTTCAAAAGGCTTGAGATTGAAGAAAGACAATCTGTCATACAGGTATCAAAACAAAAACAAGGCGCAGGTGGTTTTAACATGGCCCAGAATTACGCTGCGTAGTATGAGCTAGTTTGAGAGCGAATGATGCCAAGAGCCGTAGCCGCGCAATTTGAGCATGAATCGTAAACAAAGTTCTCAAGATCGTCAAACGTAAATAGGAAAAGAGAATTGAGACCTACGGAAAGAAGGAAAAGGGGGTTTAAAGGGGTTTGAGCGGGAAAGACCTTGTTGGGTACCTCCCCGCAGCCTCGTTTCTCAGCCTCGCGCCAATGATGGCGTTCGYCGCATCAGGATTAGGCCTCCACCTCCAGCATTTCACGACTCCCCACAGCTCACTATGTCCTCGCGTTGGCCGCTCTCCATCCCAGYCATTCTTCTCGAAGCTCGAAGATTGGAGTCAGAAGTGAGAGGGTTTTGACTCCATGCTTCCGCTAGCCAACGCCCTCCGGCAAGTAGCCAAGAAAGCCAACCACCCGAACTCGCTTCTCTATCAAATCCAGCTTGAACGCGCGAATAACAAGCACCTTGCACAAGAGCAGTYGGKGAGCGGAGATGAGGGCACGGTTGCRCTTGGAGCGYCAGAAGGGAAAGATGAGACAGGTGCGGTGGGGAGTGATGGTGAGGAGAGAGTGCACCAGGCCGGTAAGGTTGAGCAGGCTGGAGACCCTGGAGAAGCCGCACAACAGGTGGAGAGGGAAACTACAAACCAGCCTGCGAAGCAAGTGGGCGGAAGTGTTAACGGATCGGATTCTTGAAACGTGTTTGGACTATGTCAAGGTAGGAGTATAAGTGTCTGCAATTGGCTGAGCTGGATCGACGCCAAGTGGATCGAGTTCTCTGCGGCATGGCGAACGGTGATTTCTCTACTCAATTTTTGTAGACTAGTAATATATACTGTGACGGGGTGAATCGATCTGCATGTGACCAAGCACGTGACATGCTTGAGCCCCATATAGGCTGCAAATAGCTTCACTTCTTTAAGAATACAGACGAGATTACACYCAACACCTAGCCCTTTGTTTGGACTTTGAATAAAGCTGCCTACATGCCAGATCCTATTAGGGGATTACCTCTTCTTTTGGCCTCTGATGGAAATTGTCTGTGCTTCCTATTTTCAGAATTTAGATCTGAAAACTGTTGCTTAATGTCGAGGATGTGAGAGCAATTGCATCTAGGAGACTGGGGCTTCGGGCGCACAACCTCGGGCAAGGCTTCCGGCAAAATTGAGAGAGCATCATTTGCTACATAGGGTCGCGGAGGGGCCTTTTCARGTATATCGWAAAGTCTTAGCAAGGCAGAAGTACCGCATAACTATCATGAGCCCCTGCCTTCTGGGGCATTCCRGCCGCTGGTAATTTGCTCATCCGACCGTGAAGGAACAAATTTCAAACTGTCTACCAAAATTTTATGCTGTCTGAAGAGGTCGGATTYAAACCTTCCATATGCTGAACAGTAGACAGATGATCATATCAGGTGCTCAAAGGCTCTTCAACATGTCTGTGCACGTGCTGATTTTATCTGTTTCCCGCTCTGAGTCTGTTGGATCCACGAAGTTCCGGGCGATGAATTTTTCTACAATCAGATCATACAATAAGACGCGCAGGAACACTGATAACATCATATTCTTAAATGGGTCAGAAGTTCTTCACTCTTGGTGGGAATGTATATGAAGAACAGTCGGTTTGCAAGAATAACGACAGACATGGTGAGCATCTACTTTAAGTCTCATTTTCGAAAAGAAGCTCGATTGTCTATAGATCCATATCTATCCTTATTCCATAAGTGAAAGGAACTATCCGCYAGTACTGCTATCTGCGCGCAGAACATACCTAAAACACGAGTTATTAGGCTCAGAACTAAGACATAAGGCCCACTGCTAGCAAAGATGACTTACATGTGCGAAATCCCTCCATTCATCTAGCTCCTACCACAAGCAGAGGTGACCTACATGTTTGGAGACCTTCAAGGGGGTGGTTCATACCATAGTTTTTCATTACTGCTCGGCTCAATATGGTAGTACTTTTCTTCGTTGTTATCCCACTTCCAATAGTCCGGGCTAAAGATATCATGATTGGRTACATCCCCTTCAATGACTATTCCGTTAGATCCACTACCATATATACAGCGATAAACTCACCGCTTGCAAGCTTACGTCGCTTACAGAGTGAAGGTACTTCTGGGCGATAATSTGCGCTAAGCGCGTCCTGTATCCTAGTCGCATATCTGGATCTTCCACGGACAAGCCGGCTGTCGGTATGGCAATYATCCACACTGTAATCTCGCTGAGAGTGATCCATTCTCATGGCTGTGGCAGAGCAAGAAGACCAGGATCTTGGTGTTATGTGGGCCGCATTCATCAGGTTATCTGATCCAGGGGTTTTCCAATAATCCTCAACTTCAGAACACGGGGATGAGTCGGTGGAGTGATTAGGACTGTCTAGCCAATGGTCACTTATATCCGAAGGCGAAGCCTGTATATCTRTTGCCAATGAAAGCTCGTGCTCTTCAGCAGACTGGTTTCGAGTCGATTGTTTGTATGACTGGTAAGATCAGCTCATGTCAAACGTGATATTCATAAGACCCACGTGCTGAAGCTCAAAATGAGCAGCTGATTCATTTGTCACTGGTTGAAGGGATTTCAAACCAGAAGGTTGTTCAAGGAGCATCGTCTGATTTATGACGGCCTTGACTGAGTCACGCTTGCAATCGGACGATCTCTTTCTATTGGGAGAACTTTCAAGTTTCYGTGAATCAATAGCCAAAGTTGTCYCCAACTGCTTGGATTTTCTTTTTGTCTCACTCTTGAATGTGCTCGAGCATTGTGGACAGGTTTGAAGACCACGAGAGCTTTTCACATTACTCGCGTCCATTGTGTGATAACACTGGTGATTCTTTGTGTCTCGGACAAGCTGTGCCTCCAGTTGAGCAAGAGTCGGTAATGACAACACTTCTGTAGGACTCTGAATGACGCGCAATGCGGAGCCKTTATTGACGATTCTCTTCAATAGACCCCGTTTGATCCCACATTCGAAAGTATTTCGCTCCGATGGCCTTTTGTTTTCATCTTGGACCTCCRAGAATAGTACATCAAAGTTGGCAAGAGGTGCAACCATGAACACTGTACGCTGGATGTAAGGGCCAAGATCTTTCGATCGCCAAGCCAATTTGATGGGTTGAAGTGGCTCATCCTTCTCATGTGTACTTTGTTCTCGGGGACSTCTGATGCCGAGCCTGTTTGCAAATCGTCGGGAGATCCAACTGTGGTCGCTGGAGGCATTGAAGAGGGCTAGGGCGGGTATAGCAGCAGTTTTTTGGCGAGCTGTTAGACTTAAGCTAGTCTRCCACTCAACTATCTCTATGGTGACGACGTATGTATCCTAGTATCTCTTAAGCATGTGGACTGCACCAGAGAGAACACAAAATACATAGCAGAATGAGAGAGCTTACGCTATCTTGTGACCGAGCATGTTTCTCTGGTCTCCTTAATGATAAAGAGAACATTGAGTGTTAGTAGACGAGAGTRCTAAGCTTCTGAATCGTTCGTAGATAGGACAACAGGTCATTCTGAGGAAATATCACGAAGAAGGTAATGCCGGAAAAGGCGGCCTGGCATCTTAATATTGATGCCAACAGGGGCTATGCGGAAGTTTTGGGCATTCACACTGGAAGCGATGTTTGCCAATCATAGCTCCTAGCCCTTGTAGTGTCCTGCAAGAAAACGCCAGCGTCTTGCCCGAAGGGCTGTGCAGAACATCGCGTACCTTCAGGGTGGATCGCTTCAAAGCCCCTGGGCTCCCTCCGAAGCCTTGAACCATCCCACTGGCTAGAGCACCTGAGTGGGAAGTTATGAACGATGAATGAGCCATTGCGGTGGGAGGGGGGGCTGTAAATCATTACGATTGGTCGCAATTGATCACGGATGCATGAGGTAGTAGCCTGTGTAACAGCAATTTCAGATTAGCCACCATCCCACTAGTTGACAAGAAGGCATGCTCAAGTAGGGCTAAAGTTGGCTGACGATGAGATGTCTTATTGGAGAGATGGTGCCAGGCTTGATTTCCAAATGAAGTGAGGCAGAAACGGCTGACTCTCGAYACAGTAAAATGATTTTAGGGGAGGCTATGAGAGCCTTATCCAAGTGGATTGTCGTTATCATGATTAATTCTGCGACAACTAGGAACCTCATCTCTGCCGACTGTCTCACCCCCCCTTGTAAAAGGCTGACGTGCTACACCGAACACAATTTGAGCGAAAGCGAGGCGCTTCAAATAGCCACAACATTGTTGCTGCTAACAAACACAACTTGCACAGCTGCAAACCTAGAAGGTCAACGACAGATCAGTTGCAGAAACTAATGTTGATGGGTCTCCTTCACTCACGCTGCTGTGGCACTGAAAATCTCGATTCGTCTTGCCTTAGTTGCAATGGCCAGACTGGCGGAAAAAATCATGGTAAAAGCACAAACGAGCACGAGGCGGGCTTGCATAGAACTGACAAATGACAAAGCAATTATCGAAATCATTGGCGTGAGGGATGATGATACCGTTCCAAAAATGTTAGCGATCCTCAAAACGTGGTCATCGGAATAATGGTGYAGCCCACTTTGACCTCCTTGAACCGCAGCATTTTGTTGGTCCAATGGAACTGGAGTCTGCCCCCTTGTCAGGAAAATTTGTGGTGTGCATGTTGCAGCCTACCTTCCAATACTTCCAAACATAGTGGAAGGCTTTCAGGACGGGCCCCGACAACAACCCGGTCAGAATGTCCCCCTCCCCGCGCTTGTTCACGAGCAGCATGAGGTCCTCCAAATGAAGATCTTCGTAAACGGAGGCTCGTCCGTCGCCTCMCCCGAGGTCCCTTCCCAAGAAACGGCACCCACCACCCAGATGTGGACTTTCAATCCACGTACGCAGGAGATCTAACTCTGATCTTTTGGGTTTTGAAATTGCGGCGACCTCGGCGTATTGGGACACACTCTCATCTATGTTTCAGAAYGCTAATCAGTCATGATCTGTGTTCGGCACGCAGCTAAACATTACACAGTAACAGATAGAAATCCAGAGTTATCAACTCACAATATTCCCGAAGCTTCGCCCTGATCTTCAAGGCTGACTTCCACTGCTCGCCATCGAATCMGCGAGCCTCGGAATTGCTCAAGTGCCACCATTCTGTATCATAGAATTGCCTCTCATCGCCGGAGTCTTGATCTTTCCGCGCCGCTGTTTCATTCTCAATACTCAGCTGGACAAGCTCAGCTTGAAGATAAAGTAAATCGCGGGTAGCTAGGTCCTGAAACTTTCTGAAGATGGCGTATTTCTGTGCCGTCATGAATCGRCTTAACTTCGTATAGCCTGTCGCCATGATTGAACCTAATCCACATGCTTGTTGAGAAGGTCTGCATAGCTCCTACATAAATAATTTGTGATAGGGCTCTGTGCGAGGCGATTAAGGAGGCTCTGCCAAATTTTAGATATGCAGAGAGATGTATCCTTCAGATTGCCTTGCTGACAGCTAATGATATCCCAACACAATTCAGAGCGTACAGCAGCTCTAGAGACTCTGTTTGGTCAGATAATGAAAATACGCATTTTCACCACGATACTGGGTCTTGCTCCGTGCCAGAGGGAATCATCAGCTGACAAAGATTCTGCTCGAAATCAGAGATCGAGGAGTGGAGCWTGTATGATTGCCTTGATCAACGATTCTACTCTTTTCTGCCCGACCAGAACAGTTTAACTTATTGGACSAAGGCCAGTTGGAAAAAATGTCTTCGGGTTTTCTTTTGGAGACGGCCAGCAACATGATAACATCAGGCTCTATCCAGCAGTGTCTTGCCTGGGAATTTGAGCGCGGGTGTCAATCTCACCGTCTGGACTTAGTCTACCAACAGTCTCCTCGAGATTGAGCATGCGATGCAAGAGTCAAGAGGGTCCTTTCGACGAGGCAGAGTCCCCGCTGCGCCTCCAAACAGGCTTCAAATAGGAGTGCGAAATGCAGAATCTCTTACAACGAATTGACCACAAACTTAAGTTCGATACGTAGCTTCACTCAGCCACCACCTCTCGCTGAGAGACGATGCACTCCAGATCACAAGTGGGCTCAAAGAGACCCATCCAAGGCTGACTGGACCAGTGGAGCACCATGAGAGGTGCTTTGAGCTGTACTCCTGGGCTTTCCCCGAGGGACTTGTGCATGGCATCCGCCTAAAGAGTACTAGTCCCCCGCCCCCCTGGAGGCACCCTGGGCGAGGTGTTTACAATATAAGAAACAAAACAACCATACGATCAGATAGATCTGCTTGGAACGAACGTCATGGGATTTTTCGACGCATAATCCTTGGTGTTTACGACTGATAAAATTCTTTCCCACTCAACACCTCGGATCCTATCGCCATGCCAAAGGTACAGAGACCCGCATTGAAAGGACAGCAAAATAGGAGTGGCGAGCGAGATGTCGAGAGAAGACAAAAACGGAAGCCCGGGTCAAATGAACGACAACCACCAATGCCTATAAATMAATCAAACAACACAAGGARTACCAGCGAGCAAGCTATCGAGATGATGTCGGAGCCAGAGCCAGAAACTGATGCCCCGCTCTCCAAAAGGCATAAAACATTGACACACGCGCTTCTGGCAGGAGCGACTATGGATCAGCTTCATGCAGAAGTGCCGGCGACGCATAWGGACGCCGCAACGSTTCGAATTCAACCACCACGCGCTGTCAAGGCCCAAGGCCGGAAGATTTCGATACCAACTCCCACAATTCGGGAYGTCGCAAACAGATTCATGACAACAACAGCTTCGCATACGCATACGCATGAGTCRAATGGGAGCGAAGACATGGTAGCGAGACTATCGAATGCCGAAGAGTCAAGCAACTTCAATGGTAGGTGGCTTCGGGTTTCATTGAGTGATTTRTATGAACTTTGACTTACATTTGGGAAGATCTCGAGGAGTATGTCGTAGTGCTGGGTCCTGAAGACAGCAATTGTCAAGCATTCCTACGTCACGAGCCAGAGACTGCTGGCTACACGGACACTAGTAAGAGTACTTCTCGCGGTCGGCCGCGAGGAAGAGTTCTGCGCTCAGCGGCAAAGGAGGGACGGAACAACGCACTCGCGTCTCACAATATAAAGGATCGAAATACCTTGGCAGACGCAGACAACCTTCAGCCTAGGAAGATGGATGCAGGGGGCTCTAAGGTTCAAGGAGAACTTCTGATTCACCAGGACATAGGATCGACGCGGGGCACACTTGAGCTCGGCACAAATAGGAGAACCGTCAAAGCCCACCGGCGGAAAGCTAGCGACAGCGACTCTGACTTTATAGAGGATCCGGAACCCGACAATACCAGCCGTTTTCGACAAGCTTCTGCTATGATCATGGTGTCGACGATAGACAAGCTCGAGGCAATAAGCGTTCATTTCGATAACTGCTCAGATTCTAATTTCATATCTGCAAAGGCTGTGCAAGAGTATGGACTTAAAGTGAAGCCACTGAGACAGGAAAATATTTTGGAGTTCCAGGGTATCGAGGGTACATGTAGGCCAGAGACTTTCATCAACGTAAAGTTGAAGTTTCGATGGGACAGCGACTTTTGGAGCGCAAGCTTTCGAGTCGTTCAAAACAGCAGTTTTGAGCTCATATTGGGATGCCAGACTATTGAGACCCGGAAAATAAAGCTTCAGGTGGACAACAACAAAATCGCTTGGCCCAGTCTCAAGAGGAAAGAGACCAAGAGTACGCTAACCTGCCGCGCTGCAATTACACAATTACTGACAATCTGCAGAGGAAGCTGCAATCCGGGAAGCCAACAAAGTAGACGACCGCATAAAATCGAGGGAATTGATGAAAAACATTAACTCCGCGACTTCTCGCAGCTCTTCAAGCACAAACACGAGTACTGGAGCTTCTTCGAGCCAGCGCACCTCAACAAGGAGTTCATCGTCGAACACTACCTCGTTCTCCTCGTCCACGCACACTAGTTGGTCTGATGAATTAMAGAGCTGAGCGATATTCRAAGAATAAGCTGTGGTTGCGCTGCTTRGGCAGGGGACTRGAATGATGCGACACTTGGCGGAGAGGGCCCTCCATTCGTCTGATCGGAAACTGTTTTGCAACGAGTTCATGCGATGCAACTTTGAGGAAAGAATTGTTCGAAAAGCACGAGACGACGTCGGAAGAAAGTTACACAGCCCCTGGCTTCCCTTCTGCTGGGGCCAGCCCTTGTTTGGATTAGAGCATGCTGATACCCGCCTTGTGGGGCAAGAGGAAATCCCTATCCTCGCCGTGCTGCCTCCAGGGCGAGAGATGACAACTTCACCATCCCCTTACGAGGGAACACGAGCCTCCAGAGCCTGGGAAGCGGCACGACGGTCGCCGGTTACGAAAGATGGGTCAGTAGCTGTGTTCGACATTTCTTACGCCGATGTTGGCTCAACAGAGTTTGCATCCCATGGGCAGCGACGATCCCACCCTGAGAGAAAGAAATTTTGCTGCGTCCGACTCTAAGAGCAGTGTTGCTTTGATTTCTCATCTTATCTGTGAGACGTTATAGATAGATAGCGCTGCGTTGGCGCTCGCCATCGAGTCGCTGTCCCCTGCGAAACAACTACTCTCGACATTCGAATTTCAAACTTCTCCGTGTCTTATCGACCAGGCGCAGGTCAGCCTCACAGAAGATGTTTGGAATATACAGGTCGTTGAAGGTGGTATAAAGCAGGGGTAGAYACAGGTGGAGATTCGGATGGTAATACATACGTGGGTTGAATACGTAGATGGTTGCACGAGTCAGATTTGTCGATGATGTCTTGAYTGGAGAGGAGATGCTTACTCCTAATGCTATAATGTGTTATGCGAGTCAATGGACGCAAGGTCACAATGACTTTCAAGGGGTCTTCGCTGTAGTTGGCCTYAGGTTTGTRCTGGTCTCATTAGAATCTGCATCAACACCACGAGAAGATGATACGGTCTACAGATTCTAAATGAGATTGAGTCTACATAGATATCGAATGGAAGATACCCACCCACCACTATGTCCTTGCTAGCCTTCATGGAAGCATGTTTATCCTAGATGCAAAGCTACAACCACGTCAAACATGAAGAATCATGAAGGTAATACTCATCTAGTAGGATACGGCTTCGGCTCACGTCCCTTCACAGATATTGCTCTTGTTAGATGAGCACATCAGCTTAGTTGTGAATCTCAATTGCTCATTCAAAAAAGGGCTATCAAGTACACCACTCCACGCATTCATGAATCATATCCACAAAAAGACACACACTTTTCCGTCTATGAAAATGATATCCATAACCATGAAACGCCCTGCCTGCACGCTCAAAAACATATATCAAAACCTCAAAACCACCCCCCTTTTCCCCACGCTCACGCGAATACTACCTCARACAGTACTCATAACCCYTTTCCGGCGGCCATATTCTGCCGYAACCGGTCGAAATACCCTTGCGGCCACAGCTTCAGCAGCTCGGTCTCCGAAGGCGTCCTATCCTTGATCTTGGTCGCCACATTCATCAAGATGCGTCCCAGCAGCTCTTCAGTGATAGGCAGAGCAGTCTCATCATAGTCGATGGGGTTCAAGAATGGATCATTGTCCGCAAGGAGCTCTGTCGCCGTAGGCCGTTTAGATTGATCTCTTTCCAAGCACCTCTTGAGGGTCTTGATGAGGCTTGCTGGTACGGGCACATTGCCTATGCCCACGGTAGGGTATTCAATGGGRTACTGCCAATTGATGATCGCCTGGCACCGCTGCATTGCATTCTGGATATGGCCAAATGGTGCGCGCCCGTAGGTCATTTGGTAGAGAACGCACGCAAGACTCCAGATATCGCTTGGCTTGCCCAGCTTCATGAGTTTGGGCGCATTGGATATGCGGCCGCGCGAGTCGGGCTTGGCGTTGGAGTCTAATAGTGATTCGGGAGACATGTAATTCGGCGTGCCGATTTGYGTTTCTCGGTGGACGTTGACGGTCTCGTCTGTTTGGATGGCGTTGGCGATTCCGAAATCGATCAATTTTAGTCGGCCTTGGACGATCACGAAGTTGTGCGGYTTCAGGTCTGAGTGCACGACATCGTGCGCGTGAATAGCCTCAATACACTCGAGCATCTCTTTCCAGTAATGCCGGACAAAACTTGCGTCGAATTTGGCGTGCTCTGATTCAAGACGCATTTTCAAAATGTTGTTCATATCCAATTCTCCCATCTCCATGAGCTGTCCAAATATTAGTGTCAAGATCATAACTACAGGCTGGCAGAACTTACCACACTGAGTATCCCTTTATCTTCATTTAGCTCATGATCGTAAAGACGGATTACTCGGTCCACCCCTCTGAGCTTGGTCAGCAAGTCGATCTCTCCCTCGAAGCCTTTTCTCGCTGCTTCATCTGCATCATCCAAAGTGACTCTCTTCAAGGCAAAGAACTTGGAGTTCTCCGCCATCACTCGGTAGACCCTCGAGCTTCCTCCTCGTCCAATGCAGTCTAATCTTGTGAAGTGCTTGCCGTTCACTTTTAACCTGTTCCTCTTCCCACTAGCATTTGAGGTAGTAGCTGCTCCAGCGGTACTAGTCGCAGCATCAAGAATAGACATCTTCGGAGGAGGGGGCGCAGGCCTTCGAGGTGTGTTCTGACTCCTGAGCGCTAACGCTCGTCTTTCGGGTGACCCAGCAGAGCGCAAAGTGCTCATATCCATGCTTTCAGGTCGCACAGGCACTTTCTCCATCTTATCAAGATGAATGAGAGGCGCCTGCTTATTTCTTTTGAAAGTCGGGGGCGCTTCATTTTCTTGGTCATGTGCTGAAGGGAGATCTGGTCTCGGCGCTGGTACTTTGAAAACAGGCTGTATTGGCTGCAAGGGAGCTCGAGCATTTGAGTCGCTTCTCGCTGACCTTTGAGAACTAGTCAATGTTGGCGGCGGCGGAGATTTGGATCTCAACATTGAATTGATCACTTCTTTCGAGCTTACTGGGCTTCCGGAAGCAAAATCCCGGTAAGCTACTGGGTAGATGTCGTTCAAATTCACTTCGGATACCTGACCAGATCCAGGGTCTTGGGTTTGCGATTCGGGTTCTTGAGATTCCTGACTTTGTGGCTCTTGACTACCAGCAGCGTCCAACCCATCGCCATGCTCCTCTACTGGACTCTGCTCTTCGTCGTTCTTGCGTATCCTCCCTCTTCTGGCGGGCCCGCTCAAAAATTGTCCCCCCACTGCTCTTTTGACACGYAGGGAGCTTTGCAGTCCTGCCTCTTCACCAAATCTGGTACGACTAATCGCTCCATATCTTGACACACTCCCTTGGCTGGTAGCTAATTGAGATCTGGCGACCGTTGTAGGAGCCCCTTGCGATCCAGGCCCCTCTTCCTCATTCCTGGAAGCTGAGCCTGTTCTACTTGACGGGTTCCCAGAAGAGCTTCCAGATCTGGCCTGGCTGCCAGAACGCGTTATTGGCACTCGCACGGTTCTTGAAATTGGCGCAGGAGTGCTGAGATCGAGCGGGCTCTCTGCTCTTGGAGCTGCTTGCATCTCATTGTGTTTCCGTACAGCCGTAGATAGAGACGACCTCCTTCTAGCAGTCAAAGAACTAGGAGTACCGCTCAATCGCACTACTCTCCGAGGGTATGGGCTGTGGACTCGGCTGCCCGGCGGCGATAACTTTTCTGGATTCGCACTGCCCGCTCGTTTGTATGGCTCTTCCGGGTCTATTTTACTTCGATTGAAGTTCGGCGAAGACTTTTCGACAGCGAGCGCAGCATCATTGAGCAATGCATTCGTCTCGGCGCTAAACTTCATCATAGGGATAACGATTTCATCGTCGGAACTGTCGTTGAGCGAATACGTCCGCGCATGGGCAGCTGGCACAGGATCCGATCTCTGTAACGTCGGCCTCGTAGGTTTATATGCATGCTTCGTAGACGGTCTTCGAGAGAGGGATCCAAAATGGGAGGATCCCATGGGTGTTGGTGATGCGGTAGCCATTGCAAGGAGCTGAGGATTATAAATAATGATTATTGTTGCCAGATGGTTGGGTAGACGTCGTAGTCCGTAATTCCATGCTCCGAGCAAGGCGAGCAATTAGCAATGGAAGCAATTGCGCGTGCCAGCAAAGAATTGTCGCGCTCTGAAAGTTGTAATCCTGGATAAGTTGGCGGTTCATCTCGCATGGCCTATCAAAGCTTTTGTTTGGGCGTGTTGGTACGGCAACGCGGCGCGACTCCACCGCGGGAGCTTGAGGGCCGTTAACGTCTCACCAGAGAAGACGGTGGATAATTTTGCAAGATCCTGTACATATTCCTATTCTGCGGCTGAGATAATTGTAAAGGGAGCTGCGCTCCCACTTCCTTCTGTCCGTCTGAGACGGCTGTACCAAACTATCTCTTTCCAAGCCACACGCGCCTCAAGATGACGGCCGGATACCTGCATATCCTCTGCTTTGGGGATAGCCTCACAGAAGGATTCATACGGACGAGAATGAGCTTTCATCCGTATGGAGGTATACTAGAGRCTGCACTCAAGAAAGCTTTCCCTGCCGCCAATATACGCCTCGATATACAGGGGAGGAGCGGAGACCAAGTTGTCAGTCCTCCGGGAGGCTTTTTGACTCGGATGGAAAGTTCATGTGAGTCCATTTTGAATCTGGCTCAACTGCCATATTATTATTCCGGTGTTTCCTTGCACTTTCGGTCTGTTGTCAATGTTGGGTAGTCTCTGCATTCAGTGAGGTATGAATCTRGAAGAAGTACTCGCCAAAGATCTTTATTCACTATCTTCCAAACAGAATTTCATCTGTGACTTTTTCTTCTTCACCCCTCAAATCTCTCGTTCCTCCCCTGACTCCATCAACAGACAAACAAACCAACCCCCGCACCCCCTACACCCACGCTATCATCCTCGGCGGTATAAATGATATCGCTCAACAGCGCCTCGCCCCCCAAATTTACACCGCGCTCAAGAAAGTATGGGCCATCCCACACTCCCATTCCACACCAATCCTCGCCCTCACACTCACCGAATGCCCTGCTGCGTGGACCATCCCCGATGACCGACGAGCGGCTGTAAATGCGTCTATCTTGAATCATGATGGCGGGAAAGATTTGTAAGTAGAAATCAGGAGATGATGAAACGAGKATGTGCGTGYAGTTGATGATATGGTGTGGTAGTCATACGTTGGACCTGAGTTCGGAAATCCCGTTCTTGAGTATGCCGGAGGTAGCGAGGGAGGAGATCTGGGATGATGGCGTGCATTTTACGGCGAAGGGGTATGATCTCATGGGGGCGATTATTGCGAAGAGGATGATTGAGATTGTGGCGAAGGAGAAGGGGTGGGAGGTGGAGGAATGGCCRAGTGAGAAAGARAAGGAAGAGCTRAAGTAGAGAGGATTGAGTCTATAGATTGACAGATGAGGGRCCCGCGTTATGGATTCGGGAGTTTAGATTGAGGTGAAGCAGAATGGGAATTGTCGGCTAGGCTGGGCCTCTGGCAATTGACAGGGTAGATATAGATACCGTAATGAGACTGCAGTGGCGGAAATATCTTTTATTCGTGATTTTGTGCATGCTATCTCGTGTAGTTTCTTCCTGAACGCCGTCGTAAATATGCTAAGTGAAACTTCTGGATTCCTGTGTCATCCATCTCAAACGCCGTGGTCTTTTCATATCTTCAATGCATCATACAGTCAAATTCGCCGCCACGAAGTTCTACGCAACATATTAGCACAAGTCAAATGCAAGCAGTGCAAGTACCCACAGGATACAGCAGTTGAAGCTCTGACGTGACCTTCTCGACTTCCTCAGCCAAACCCTGCACGTTCGAGTCCCACTTCCTCAGCTCCTTCCCAACCACACCCTCAGCTCTACCACTGCCCTTCTCACCCGACGCCTCCCTATTCTCAAACCAGATCACTCGCTCAATCTGGTCAATCCGACCCACAAGTCGACCCTGCTCAATCATCCTCGCCGTCGTTTCCTCAGCCTTATCTCCATCCAGACCYAGCAGAAGGCCTAAGGCATCAAACCGGATATTGTTATACAGCTTCGATGCGCCTCGCAGATTGTGCTCCACCACAGCTTTGGCCAGGACTGTACTACCGTCCGACGTTCTCGCCAATTGATGGACCGCCAGCCCCTCAGCAAACTTAGCAACCTCCTTGGGCGTCAGGAGCCTATCTAAGAACATCTTCTCTAAAATTCCGAATTCCTCCAGCGTAGAAGCGCGCTCATCTTTGTAAAGTCTTCCTAGTGCACGACTTCTAGCTGGGCCAGCGGGTGCCAGAACCGCGCACTTGATTGCCATGCTTAGTGTGTGAAGGCGCTCATCCTCCGCAATGACTGGCAGGAAACTGATATCTTGATATCCTTGAGCCGCTGCTAAGAAATTGCGTCTGGCATCCTGGATACGAGCTTGACAGAGCTTGAAATGCAGGTTTAGATCGCGGTCTCCGACAGTGTAGATAAGGTTCTTGGCTTTGTTGAGGTATTGCTCCGCGAGCGTAGTATCGTCGACCTCAAGGTAGTTCCTCGTAATGCGAATCCAGAACTTGACTTTATCCTCGTTTGACACCTTGCGCTGCGATGACTCTAGCGGGATCCCAGCTAAGACCTTCGCAGCCGCCATGTTATCCTCATCCTCCTCGAACGCATCCGCCATGAGCTCTCGGATATGCGCATTTTGTTCTTCGTAGGAGGCGGCTTGGGAYTGGAAGACGGATAAGGCATGCTCGCCAACTTCGATCTTTGCTGCATTCGAGAGGTTCTTTAGCTTTTCGACGAAGAGGCTGGTGAGGTGGCGAGTGAAGACTATGCCCAGGGAGTCGGCGAAGATGGCGTCGAGAATGGCGATGAGATCTTCTGGGAGAGGGGTGGCAGAGAGCTTGTTGAGGAGAGCTTCATAGCCTTGTGCTTTTTCGGTGGAGGTTGCAACWWGTTGCAGAGCTGCAGCAATGTCTTGGGATACCATGGCGAAGCTAGGGTTGGCTGTTGCTCATGAATGTTTCCCTGAATGGAGTTGATATATTTCTGGGGATGAGGCTGAAGTTTAAAGCGATGGCGGGGGAGCTTGATCGTTTCGAGGCAGACGCCAAGACTCGCTTGGGAGCTCTCCCCAGTCATCTCAGTTCTTCACCATTTTATTTCAGCAACAATATTTCACCATTGCGTGTCTTGTTCCATGATACTTAAGTGCATTCGTATGGCTGTATTTTTGATCAGAGTCTCATCCCATTGTCATTTACTGTCCACCTTATGAGCGTTTGTCCCCAATTTGTSCCCAATTTGTGCTTCTCTTTGTTGACGCCTAGTTGCCGCCCCTGGAATTGTTCAGCATATCTTTCTTCAAGCGATTTGATCTTGTGCACTCTCTTATCAAGGCCATAAGTACACTTAAGGCATATTGTCTAGTTATATTATTTGAACAAAAAATAACTGTATTTGCGCTATCTTCCGAAAACTCTATCAAATCCGCGCCTCCAATCATTCATTTTGCCCTCGAAATCGCGTCTTGCTTCCCGAAGTTCGCGTTCGTCCTGCTCGGAAGGATTATCGTCGCCATAATCTGTGACGGTGACAGAACCATCTGGCCCCCAGACTGTCCTGGATCCCCTCTGCCATCTCTTGATGTTTACCTGAGGTTTGTTTAACGGTTCTGGTTCCGTCAATTGATCTTTGAGCCAGCCGAAGCCTCGRTCAAGCAATCGATCCAACCATCGAAATTGATGCCAAAGAAACCAGAGAAGCAAAGGGAGCAAGAACATGAAAAGGATGAGTTGACTAATGGCCAACCCGACGTTGACTACTATACCCATGTCAAATTCATTCGGATCCTGCTGCATAAATGTGGGCAAGAGAGTCGAGGTGCTATCAATTTTAATGTTTACGGGCGTCGGGTTGCAATCATAGAAGCTCAAAGTAGTAAGGCCAGATGTGTACTGGCCTTTCCAAATGCTTGCTTGCGTTGTCTCTGRAAAGAGCKTGTGCACGAGCCAGTGAGCTGCCTCTACAATTTCTCGCTCGCTGAGCGGACTTGTATCAGTCTCATCGTAATCCTGATGCCATTCTCTTCTCGGGCGAGGTCCAACGCGTTTGCTTTCCTACGCTCGGTTGTACTGGTACCAGTGCGAGTCATACCACATTTTGTTCAGTTCGAAGGGAGTGTGGTCTTTGATAAGGAGCTCGTGAGCTTCATTTAGCAGTCTCATAGCTTCTTGAGCTGCTTCCTTCTKCTTTGGATTTTGATCTGGATGAAGTAGTCGAGAAAGATCCTTGTACGCCGATTTAAGCTCTTCCTTATCAACATAAGGGGAAATCCTCAGGTTGTAGTAGTGAGGAGTGTAGYCCACTGCGATATGGCAATTTTGCCGTTTCACTACCGGAGTTTCCAATGCCATCTTGAGCCTCTGGAGACTTTAGTGTGACAAAAAAGAAGCACGATTCCAACTATCTGAACAGGCAYCCTTGAGCCTTGCAACCTTCTTSTAAAGCTAATTAACAAAGATAAACGAGCTTTCATATCCACTTCAAAGAAGGCTGCTGTACCACTTGAGACAAAGGCTACTTTTCTTGGATACTTCCGCGTTCRGACCAACGCCTGCACATCACAAATCACCGACAAAGATGCGTCCCTAAATGCTCAAATTGAAGATGGTTTTTCAGAGCCAAATGTGTGGCCTCCCTCTTTACAGTGTCCCTCATAGAAGGGRTTTGAGGCATTGCGTTGCCTCTTGATGTTCTTGAGACACTTGCCTATAAAAGTTGGAAGTGAACTAAGGTCTTTAGATATCGGATTGTATCCTAGACTTTGTGACACTTGACACTCGCTTGAGCCTGGAATGAGAGGTTAGAAAAGGGGGGCCCCGGAATTCGTAGCTTGGAGCAATCAGAGGCCGACGTGCGTATGGAGGACAACATTTGCTGCAGCACGAACCCACACATTTTGTAAGTCGTCATCTGCTTCACCGAAAGAAGTTGCAAATCCGAATTCTCGGTGCCGCCGAGCATCTCAGATGCCCCTCCTCGTTATCATGAAGCCGATAAGCGACCCCACCTTCATTCCAAACTCCTGGAAGGAAGCCGGAAAGGGAGGGCAACGATGAGCAGCAGGTTGGAAGGCAGGGAGCCAGAGCTCGGAGTCTAGCCGTGTAACATATACCAGTCCCCCAAGTCCCCTCCAATGACCCCAAGGTGTGGCACCAACATCCAGTCGCCTGACGCTCATCCCGAAGTCAGCTTGCGCCCCTCACCTGCTCCCCGCATCCTTGCCACAACTGGGTCTGTGATAGCTGTACGACAGCTGGCCGATCATCGTCTTGCGCCAGCGACTATGGAAGGCCAAGAAGATCATCCCCGAGCAGCGAGCATTTCGGATAAAACCTGCTCTGCTGCGCATCTTGGCATTGGAGGCATTTGTCACCAGAATTCGCGGACACGCTGTGGATGGTGCAATGAGGGGCAGCCACCAACCTCCTCGTTTACGATGCAACCCCGAAAAATCGGCGCGAGAGGGCGGGAGATATTAATTTGAAAGTAACAGAAAGAAGCCGAGATATTGTCGTTGCACGTAGACCGGGAACACCTAGTCCGCGCTGTGTCTTCCGTTCTATGTTCCGCATGAGGGAGGTCTTGTGCGACTGGAAGAAGACTAGGACAACCCACCCAGATGCGTGCGAGAAACGTCTCGGCCACCCGCTGCATCCCTTGTCCCGACCTCACATGCAGGGACCCGTCTCGTTGGAATCCAGAGCCTTTTATTTCCAAGAGACGCGCTGTCCCAGCCATGCTCGAAGCAACTTTTCCTTTTCCCTCACGCCTGGCGCWTTGAATATTGGTCCCTTTTRATTTACCTTGCATTTATTCTTATTATTAAGTAATGTTCGTGTTCGAAATCGCATACGAAGCTGGACCTTCTTCGGTGAGGGGCATTTGCCACGGATTCGCGTTTACACCACTTTGCGCCTGAGGAGATACGACCGCGAAAATGTATAYARTCATTTCCTAGACAGCTGGATTATGTGCTAACGCATCATCCTAGGGCCGGAGGAAGGAGAAAAGACTCCAAGTCCCTTGTGATTTCCCAAAGATCAAATGGTCTGCTCTTCGGCCATTACCACCACCTCGCAGCGCCCTGCGGTCCGAGCAAACGAACGCACGGCTCGATACTCTCCCTTCTTAATGCCCAAGTCTACGGCAACGGGCCCGCGCGACCACGAGAGCTGACGCTGGCGACTGTGGAAGAGCATTTCCAGCGCGAGAGGCGCCAACAAGTGCGCTCTCTCATCCCACCCGTAGTCCCCATCCGCCTCAGAACCACACCGAACACCATCCGCCGCCGGCGCAACTCCTCCTCCTCTGCCTCCATCAAGTCCATATCCTCGTCCCTCCGCTCGCGGCACAAGCGCTCAGCAAGACCAAACCTGGCAACCATGCCCGCCGAAATCCTCGCCATCATCTTCGCGCACCTCAAGCAGCTCACTCTCCACGCCCTCATCCTGACCAACACCTCCTTAATCGAAGTCGCAGCCATATACCTCTACGCCGCCCCCTCTTTCAGCTCCACGTACCGCTTCGCGCAATTCGTGCACACCGTCTCGCACCGCCCGCACTTCGCGATGATGGTGCAGTCGCTCTCGCTCTCCCACTTCCCATCTTTACACATCAGTCTCGAGAACGGGGAGCCAATGCCGTTAGCCGGGTGGCGGGAGTGGAAATACCGGAACCACGAGATGGCGTTCGTGCGGCAGGGTGGCCATGGGCGGGGCCACCCTCCTCCAAGTCCATTCCTGAAGAGCTATGCGCGGACGAGAGACGTGCCGATCGGAGCCTTGAGCCATGTCTTGACTTCTTGTCCGCGGCTAAAGAAGGTAGATCTAAGCCGTGTACAGCTGGCTGCTGATTTCTGCGTCAAGAGCGAGGTGTTCAAGCCGACGAGTAGCCAGGGGCTGCTGTTTGTGAGCGATATCCCGAAGAGCTGGACTTGGACGAGTAGTGAGTTGGTGGCTGTGGGGTCGGATGATGTGGTGAGGTGTATTTGTGGACTGCGGGAGTTGAAGGAGTTAAGGGYGAGGGGGTGCGTGTGGTTGAGTACTGTGAGAGTGGGGAGGTTGATGGAGGGGGCGGGGAAGGAATTGGAGAGGGTTGACTTTAGAGAGGGSGGGATGAAGAAGGGGGTTAGTTGGGCTGTGAAGGGGAGTAGGAGGGAGGTGGAGCAGATTGTGAAGGAARACGTGGAAAATATCAGAGAGGTGTAGTTTGCACATCACTTGATGTGGTCGAGATATTCAGGTTGCATATTCAGCGCTGGGGTTTGGAATTGGAGTTGGAGGATAGCGCATTTGTGCATTTTTGATTACGGAGTTTCCTTTCATGTCAATTAATGACGGCATGAGAAATGCCACTAATTCACCTCTTCGCGAGCAAAAGTCATCCTATCAGGTGGATATCATCTCATTCTCTATCATGGAGAACTCGAACGGCTATATTCGATGTAGTCCCTATTTTGACCCCTGCCACCCTAGCAGAACACCGCCGAATGCAATTCCCGTCTTCATAAACGCCAATCATGCAAATYCCCCAAAGGTATAAATCACGCCACGTCTTCGAACTTAACGTCCTCTTCATCATCTTCATCATCATCTGCGAATTCAGAATCATCCAGTCCCTCTGTAGGAGCCGCGGCATCTCCCATAGCCTCGTAGTTAGTGATCTTGTTCTCCGCCTTCAAAGACCACTGTGTAGCGAAACGGCCGCTCTTTGCTAAGACAGCCACTCTTTCTAATGTTTCGCGGAGGTATGCTTCGGGTTGTTGAAGTTCGGCGCGTAAGGCTTTCATGGACCAGTAGTTATACCTCTTGAAGCACTCGAAGATCCTATCCAGGAGTTCGTTCTGAGGCATACGTGCGGTCTTTGTCAGTTGTGGTCTCTTGCCTGCGGCAGCCCCAGGTTTCTTCTGGGTAGGCGTTAGAGAAAGAATCACGATGAAGAAATTCAGTGCAACTTACAACAAATGAATTCCATTGGTTCTGGGAGTTGATGAGACCGGGTTGAATGAAACCTGCACCGACAGCAGTTACATCCTGAGCACCCAAGTATTGCGTATGCACCTTCGGCTTCATGGCTTCCAGAGTACGTATTGAAAGTAGACGCTGCGACTCTTCGTTCTCGACTGCTATACAATTCACTTCATGTGCAATTTTGCCTGTAAGAGCAGTACGCTCTATTTGAATATATCAGCCTAATTCTCAAGTTGATATTAATATACTGACTTGGAATTGCCTTCCTGAAGTATGGTTGAAATCTTTTATTTGGGTCATAAGGTTTGTTGTTAGGCTGCTTCTCGCTCTTATTCTGCGTGAGTCTGCTCGGCATGTTTGCGGTTGTAGGGTCGAAGGCTTGATTCGATTTTGACTTGAAGCCGGGAAGATCTTTTTCCGTGAAAACGAATGTGTTCCTGACGGTAGCGGCGATCGTGTCCAGTTTATATTCCTTTGGAACGGTCTGATGCTGAGGTATGTCGGAAGAGAGTAGCATAGACAGTTGAGGCTGACATGATGATTAGCTRCGAGGTCAATACCAGCGCCAATATGCTGTAGAGTATACCTTTGCGACGCCATCTGGCCCAGTGACAGTGTAGTTTCTAATGGTTCCAATCTGAATCTCTGCATCGTCGTCCAGCTTGTCCCAGGCTTCCCAGACATACTTTGGSACTTTGGCTAGGTATAGTGATTGGAAAGCGGGCTCTGTGTTGAACTCGAGGTCGCCGGCGTCTTCGTAGACATCATCTTCGCTGAGCGCGGCGGGCGATGCGCCTGGGCCTGGAGCATCAGGATCGGGCTTAATTAACAGGTCTGCCATGGTGCTGGTGCTGAGAGAARCAGGCAGGGTATTCTATCGCGATTGTTCCATGCAGGGTGGAGAGGGAAGAAGGTCCGCTCTGCAGCAAAGAAAGCGGGTGAGGGCGCTCTTTTCCTTTGTCTGTGGTGGCCTGGCTGGAAGAGGAGGAGGCTGAAGAATGCGGAGAGCTTGATAATGGGTTAAGGTAAGGCAGCCGGCAGGGGTGCTCTTTCTTAGCGCCGGCAGTAGGCGCTAGTGACCCAGACCTTAAATTGTTCACACGAGACTCCCACTTCACCTCCAACAACACCACACCTCTGCATTTCCTACCCCTTACATTCCAGTCTGAACAGATATCTCAGGACGTGACTAACGACCAGGAGAACGCCAACATGGCCTCAGAGGATCAAGCAATCCTCGCAAAGATCAGCCAGCTCGCTGGTAAGCTTAGCTCGCCACACGCACCCCTCTGTTTGCCTCATCGCTCCTTCCCAGCTAACCTTCCACCCTCCTTGCAGGCCAGATCAACAGGAAGAGGAGCAGTCAGACTCCTGATTATCAAAYACAATACATGCCACAGGCAGCGACCAACARTAAYTCTAGTATAGAATTGCCACATCTCGACAAACATATCGCTAATGCGACACAAGATTACACACATTCGAGCACAGCATGGAGACCTAATCGTGGGGGATATTCATCAAGAGGATACCGAGGGGGCCGGCCTGGGCCGGTTCATCGAAATCGAACTCTAGTCTTGAACGGCAATACCACGGCCACCTCAGAAAACCAGGTGYCTCTGAATTCTGAGAATAGCAATCCAAACGCACCTGCCTGGGTAACGAAGAAAGACCGGCATTTACAGTTAATCAATACGAATATCTTCGAGAAGGACAGYCAGAACCGAGYTAAGGCTATTGAGGAGACGAGGAAACAGAAATTGATGCAGCGAGATGCTCGGGAGAAGGCGAAATTTAACAAACACCTGCAGCGAGTCGCCGGTAGCAGCTATGGCGCTGTCGAATCACAGTCGCATTCTGCAGCTAATATCACTTCGTACGAAATCAACATCCAAGGAATTCGATTTCGAGTAGCAAAGAACGGCAGCAAACTTGTCAAGGTGCCTGGTGAGCGGCCGCCTACAGCCACGGATTACAGTCAAGTTGAACTGTGTACCCGAGGACCAGGCTTACTCTATTCAGGTGACCTCAATGCTGCAAAAGCTACGCCAAAGACTGCTACTATTGGTGGTGTTCGGTTTTACAGGAGCAAGAACGGAAATATGTATCGCTCCGGAATCATCAAGGCCCATCGGTATGGAAGCTCGCCTCATAACTCGACTTAGACGCTACTACAGGCCTAAATTACTAATCTTTCTAATACTAGGAGAAACGGAGTTGCCAAGAAGATCYATGAGCCGTGCAAAGCATTCACAATTACGGGTAGCTTCTTTCTTTTCAAAAGTCCTACTGATACTAGTCTACGGAGCAAGGTGGAAAAATGGGTTGTGTGTCAGCTAACAAGGTTATTTTAGGTTCCTGCTCTAAAGGCCCCAGATGTCGGTACATCCATGATCCTGCGAAAGTTGCCGTCTGTAAGGAATTTCTCACAAAAGGATCGTGTCCAAGTGGAGGGTCCTGTGATCTTTCACATGATCTTACCCCAGAGAGAACGCCAGCCTGCCTGCACTTTGCCAAGGGAAACTGTTCCAATGCAAACTGCCGCTATACACATGTCAGGGTGTCCCCAAGCGCCCTGGTATGTCGACCATTTGCAATCTACTGCTACTGCGAGAAAGGTGCAGATTGTGAAGATCGCCATATTCATGAATGTCCCGACTTTAGCAACACTGGTACTTGTACCACTAGAGGGTGCAAACTTCCACACCGACATAAGGCTAGCGTCATGCGTACCAATCTAGCTCGCGGGGATGTATCTGGGGAGGATGATAGTAGTGATCTCTCAAGTGATGAGGATGAAGAGATTGATGATGACGATGTCGACTCAGATGACTTAGATGAGGAGTATTTTGGTGAAGATGGAAAGCCCGACGCGGAGGCCATGCAACAGGATTACGTTCAATTTTCGTCCTGACTTACGTCACTACTRACGATCTACCTACCAGCTGCTGTGGTGGACATGGTTTCTTGGAAAAGGCTCATAGGTCCAGCTCCTATCTTTGCTTTTTCTCTTGATGATCGATCACTTCCCGCTTACGCTCAGTTCTGGGAATTGTGGTCTCTTTGCTTTGGGCGGACATGYTTGGCGTGGTGGTGTTTAGGAGGAAATACCCGGACTTAAAGTCCTCTTGAGCTTGAGCAGCGTAGCTGTCAGCCATTACTACATATGAAAGAATAGAAAAGAATAGAAAAATCATTGTTTCCTGATTTCATTTCCAATTGATCTACATTTCAAAGCTTAGTTCAAAGTCAAACTCCTATGTTATCTCCATTATTACCTAGGAAAGTCGRGGCCGTTCTGTTAGCGTATTCTTGCGATATTGCATCACGGCACAGAATCATTTCCATTGTTTCGAACAACTCTTAAGCTAAGAGCTATTAATGTCCTCACCGAGTAGAGAGGTATGAGGCTAGAACAAAGTGCTTTATTTCCGGTCTCRGCGAAAGTAGTACTCGGCTCATGGGCTTCTGATAGTCTCATTAGTATAGGACTRGGCGCCGTTTATGCAATATCGTCTCCAACTATACACGGAATCTTTCCCGAACATCGTATACGAGTTGCAAATCCAGATCAAACAAAACATGACTCAAAAAGAGCGTTCAGCTACGTTGCAGGTGGCTGAAGGAGCGTAAGGAGGTGTTTCAAAAAACYYGTTGGTAAGTAAGATCGATTGGTGGCAAACGAATGCTCGTCACCGCCACATCCRTATTTGAATGAYCTTTTGTTGGCAGTCTAAAAGTAGAAATCCTGTATTTCTACACCGCTTCCTCTTCATTGCTTCAGAGAAGAAAAAAGAAACAACTGAATAGCCCAAAGAGATCCCCAGAAAGCGGATAGAGTTCACGAAGTGTGATGAATACACATCCTTGCACCAGATGCAGCTTTCCGGACGAAACGGTGCATGATGCGTTTCGATCTCAGATGCTGTGGGACGAGAAGCACGTCTCACTCCGAGCGCCGATGTGGTTTGCCTCTCCTTGTAACACTCACAGATTGTTGATACCAGGAGCGTAGAAAGAATACGCGACTCAGCTGTCCTCTAGACCGACAATTCAAACAATGCGATTGTGGCCAGAACTTGTTTGCTTTGCGGATATAGACAGAATAGAATAGTAACYATTGGAGAGCTCTTCCATTGCTTCCCGAAATAGCGCCTGGCGGTGACCAGATGCGCCTGTACTTCGCCGGTTCCACACAGCAYAGATTCAGTTTGAAACTCAAGGAATTCCTCGTCAAATGCGGTCATACAAGGGGATTGTTGTGTTTCCAGCCACTCAATTCAGCAGACGCGGAAAATCTCTTTGTTATGTCCCCACTTACTRTATGAGTCGAACGGAAAATCTGCCCACAGGGTTCACCGCYACYAGCTATTTGTTGATTGACSTTCCAGAAGGACTTCGCGTTCCTGGCGTCCCAACTACCGCTGTGAGCTGCCCCTGTCAGAGTTCAATCCTCCTGGATTATCGTGGTCTGGTCGGCTCTCGGGTCCTCTTAGGTTTGGGACTAGAGTATATATAAAGGCATTTTGATATTGGTGTCGTCATACGCGCAATCTCGATGGAATTATGCTTATGCGCCTGTCCAAAGATTTTCACAGCGGTAAAACTACCATCGCGGAAAAAARAGCWTCCTCCCCTGCCGCTGTCAAATATTRCACGCCCAATAAGCGATGCTGACCGGGTAGTGACTAGTCCATTCATGGGAACCTCGTCGGTGTTCTCCCGCAGCCGTCTCCAGCAAGTGGGAGACGAGATGAACGCGATAAGAGCCACAAGAGCGTCAAGCTCACCAGTAGGAGTGCTTCCTCCACGTTGGGCAGCGCAGCATTATTGCTTAGGTACTACTGCTCTGAGGGACTCGATGCGGTCTGCAGTTGGCAGTTGGTTATGGATATATCACGCTACCCGTTCTCCAACCGTCAACTATGAGGTCGTCGGGCCTCCCTTGGCGATGAGATGAGGTCGCCATGCGTRACAGCATACAGTAAAATACGGGGGTTTGCCGGGAAGCGTGACGGCRTTTTTCATGGCACGAAAAGAAGGTTCGGCCCAAAAGCAAATGCGGTACATAAACAAATGCTCGTTGAGGGCCGTTCGTCGTGTTTTGCAAGCAAGCGAGTTCTAAACGCGTGACAAGGACCGCTAATCGGGGGAGAGCCGTCCACTGTGAGGTTGCCCTAACTCTCACGATTGGTGTTCGCGCCTGTGACGGGCAGCGTGGGCTTGCAACCTATCGTCGGCAACGTCAGTGCCTCTTTTGGGGGGGGACGACGGAGCCAAGAGCTTGACGACGCCAATGAGATCTTGGGGCCATGGTGCCGCTGCGGAAACACGCCTGGCCCCGGCCACTTGTCATGCAACACCAGTGGAGGAGGCCTRTCGGCGCACCTGCGCACGCAGAAAGGCAGCGTCCGGCGCTGTGGCCCCGAGGTAGGGGTCCCAAAATTAATGAAATTAATGAAATAATTAATGAAGTTTCATTAATTAATTAATAATGAGAAAGTCATCAATAACGTTTTTTGTCACATGAAATGAAGGCCTCATTAAGTTAATTAACGAACCCTACCCCGAGGAGACCCTCCCGTTTTGATGCCCAACGCGATAGGGCCGGCGAGCGAGAGGCCGCAGAGAGCGACGCACAGCGACTCAGAGCGTGGGCTGGCGCACGAGAGGGGCTAGGGAGACGCGGGCAAGKGGGAGGRGCAAGTGGGAGGGGCAAGTGGGAGGAGCAGTGTGACCAAGGCTTCACATCCCATCCACATCCTGCTCGCTCTCGCCTGCACCCGCACCCGCCTTGCTTTTCCCGCTCTTCCCTGGCCTCTCCCTGTGTGGCTGCAGCGTGCATGGGCAGCGCTCGCGTCGTGCCAGTCCCAGCTCCCCAACGGGGGCACTCTGGGTGCAGCGCTGCTGGAGGGGGCTCGAGKGGGTGGTGATTTGCTGCGCAGACCCTGCCCCCCCCAGAGCCCGCTGCCCTGCCATCCACGCTCCCCTCGGGTGGGACGAGCAGCACCCGCACCCGCACCCTCGCTCTGCCAGTCGCGCAGGAGAGGCTCATGGGATAAGAACCAAGGCGGCCCGTTCTCKATCGCGGGTCTCACCTCATACCTGCCAACGGTCTTCTACAGCTCACAGYTCACCCCGTTTGTCTCCCCCTTCTGCCGGCAGACATCACGGCTTTTTGTCATTGCACGAACTCGACCTCCCTCGCCGGCTGCAGTCAGTGAGTCCGCACGGCCTGCTCCTTCCAAACCGTATAATTGTCCTCTCGCTGGCGATCGTTTCTCTTGTTTCCATCGCTTCACCGCCACACCTCCCACGTCCGAACTTCGCTTCTTCCCCCACCACCCAAATCTCACGACGATGGCAACATTTCCTCAGACCATGCACAACTTCTACAGACCGTCATCGCTGACGGTCGACACGCACCCGCAAAACTACTTTGAAGAAGACGAGGGCAGTATACTGGACGAGAACATTCTCGACCACAGCGCGTTAGATTCAGGATTAGAGATGTCCCCGCCGATGAACGGCAGCCGACGGGACTCGTTTGCAGTCTCCTCAGCCTTGTTCTCGCCCAAAACCGACGAATGGCAGCACGTTGAAATGCAGCAGCAACCCATGGGCTCGAACAATCCGTTTGTGGAGCAAAACAACAACAACCCTTTCATGCGTGTTGATTCGCAACAGTCGTCGTATGGCCATCAGAGCCATGGGTGGCAGGTCAGCAACGGTTCGGGAATGAGCACTCCAATGCAAGGTCACGATGGTCTTCCTTCAGAATTTGATGTCAACGGTCCTATGTTCCAGCAACGGCCGATGCAGACTCCATTCAGCAATCCCGGCAATCAACAACTCCCACTGTTCTCCTCTGCAAATACCAGCAATGGCTCGATACCCACCTCACCTCAGAAGGAATGGTCTGTTGCAGATGCTATGGATCACCGTGCTATGCCAAAACGCATGAGACCCCACAGCCCCACGCTACGATCGCATCCAGAGATGACAAGAAGGGGAGACGGCATCCGGAAGAAGAACGCTCGCTTTGACATCCCGGCGGAACGGAATCTCACCAACATCGACCAACTTATTGCCCAGTCCAACGATGAGCAAGAGATCAAGGAGCTGAAGCAACAAAAGCGACTGTTAAGGAACAGGCAAGCAGCGTACGCATTCCCACCTTTTGGTTTTACCTGCCCTTTGGTGATATTGGCCCGCTAACTCATATGACCTAATTAGTCTTGACTCTCGGCAACGCAAAAAACAACACACTGAGCGACTCGAGGATGAAAAGAAGCATTATACTGCTCTCATCAATGACCTCGAGGAAGACTTGGCCGAAGCGAAGCTAGCTTTAGATGAGTGGGCCCGCAAAGAGCAGCAGTACCAACAGTTCATTGAGAACATGCGGCTTGAAAATGAAGAAATGGTCCGGAATCACACTCTCGAGTCTGGCGAGCTCCGTAAGAAAGTTAGCGTCCTTACCGAGCACGTTCAACGTCTTGAGAGTACTCCCATGCCTGCTGTTGCCAACTCTAATAGCTTCTCCAACGACTACGCCGATATCGACAGTCTCACTATGGACAGCGCTTGGGACAACATCTCTTTCCTCAACGACTACTCCGTTGAGAACGAAGTAAAGGTCGAGAACACTCAAGCCCTGGTCCCTGTCAAGAAGGTCGAAAACTCATTGCTCAGCGAACCCGAGAAACCGGCTGCTCAAGGTCTACTTCTGATGTTGCTCCTTGTCGGTGCTTTTGTCGCTTCAAAAGGATCCTCTCCAAGCGTACCTCAGGTCTCCGAAGATGTTCGCGTCGCTTCTGCTACTCTTCTCGAAGATATTTTCAAGGATGCTGGTGTCCCACACGCTGCCTCTGCTGTGACTGAAGTTCCCGCCGCTCCTCTTCCTTCTGGCAATACCTGGTCCTCGAATCCAATTCCTTCAATGAGTGGAGCTGATATGCTTGGTGTCTCACAATCGTCTCTTGGAGACCTTGCCGATAACCTCGTCCAACCTACCGAAGAACAGAGCAACGAGCAGATCTTCTCYATGTCAGCAGCGCAGTACAACGGCCTCACGTCTCAAGACTTCCTCCAAAACACACCTCAACGCTCAACATCTCAAGGACGTCGCAATCTTGGAGAAACGCTAGCTGCCATGAGGAGTAATAGCAAGAAGTCTGCCGCCGAAGTCTACACGCGATCGTTACTCTGGGATCAAGTACCGAGTGAGGTTGTCCGCAACTTCGCAAAACTTGTCTCAGAATGCAATACTCGGAACGGGGACGAGGACTGTGGAACCGCCGTTGGCTAAATAGCTTTCTCTCCCGCAAACACCACTCTACTCTACACACATTACCTCTCGGTTTTACGAATAACGGCTTTTCCACAAACGCACCAGAGACTCTGTTGCTCACGCATAGTTTTCCTTTGTTTTGTCCCGCTAGCAAGCAAGCGAGCGTAGCGTAGCGTTGATTTATATCTGATTGTTCTTTGCTTGTTTTCATCTTTTGTTTGGGCATTACATAGCATCAGCGAAACGGGAACGGGGGCAAAGGGAACAAAYGGGCAACGCAATACAATCAGCGCAAGCTAGCACTACAGATCATCATGGGTCACATAGGGGACAAACCAAATACCTTTTCTTATCTATTTTGGACATATGTAAATTGACAATTGGGAGGAGGAAATGGGAGGTTCAAACCTCCCCACCATGGGGTTTCATTTGGGTCATTGGGCTTTGTTTTCTTTTACTTCTTTTCTTGAGTCATGGCATGAGATTACGGACGAGACGAGATATGGGATTTACGGACTGGAATGGAGGACACCAGACGAGACGCACAATTTCACGAAGACGATGTTTACGAAATATCACGAAATTTTTGAGATACCAGCCTGCCTTACCTTCACAACGCGTTGCATCATATCACGACACGACCATATCATAATGCGAATGACCCTTTACTTCATCTAATGAAGCGGATYTCTCTTGGAGAAGATACCTCGATCGATCGAAGGGTGACGGACAACAGGCGAAACGTCACCAACCAACAAGAGCCACAGCTCACACTTTTTTTTAACATCTACCGATTTCCGGAAATCATCAATCCATGTATGTAATTTGGGGAGGCCAACCTTGTACTTAGTCTAGTCTCGCAAATGAGCGACCAAATATGGAAATCACATCCTGTTAAAAACTCGTTGTTCCTGCTTTCCCTTCCTGAAATGTACCGAGCGACACTGCGTGCGTGCTACAAAAGGCAGGCGCGCCTGGCGAAATAATTCCTCGATTGGAAAACGATTCAGAGCGGTAGTTTGTAGAGCTGCAGATCCCACTCCACTTCCGTTTCTATGTGCCCCCCTCCTTCCTCGGGACCTCGCACCGTTTGGGGCCGACAGAGGCATGCAAGTCATGCCTGCTGATTGAGGTAAGATCTGGTGGATGCGAGGGTTTTGGTTTGTCGGGGAAGGTTACTGTACATCTTTATCTGCTTCCACATTTCTTTGCAGCATGGTATATAACGTTCCCTTGCTCATAGTCACATTCGTTCTTGGGGTTATCTAATCATCTGTGGACGAGGGAGGGGTAGATTTTCAATACCGACGTACGACGCATGTGCATGCATTTGGATGTCTGAGCAGAACCAACGGATTTCTTTTCAGGCTTTTGAGACCCGTACTCGTACCACTGCGCCATGATCACATCATGTAGGCTTCCCGCTGGCGCAGGACCGTTCCGTATCCAAGACCAAGAAATGACAGTCTAGGCGTCCCGTGCCTCGTCCCGTGCCTCCCAGCGCATGCCACAAATAGCCTTTCCAACGTCTAAAATTGATGTATCACGCARATGTCTCATCCCAAGCCTCCTACTGTAGACTATCGGGAATCTGTTGTTGGCTGCTGAGTGAGAGCGGTGCCCAGCCTAGAACCCCGCTTTGCCTTGCTCTGCCCCCAACCCCACGAAAAAGGGTCAGTCGCGACCCAAATCTCACTTCTTTGGGGCATTGTACTTTTCCTTCCAGATCCTACCAATAACAACATCAGCCGACTTTATCCATCTAATGAAGAGCTGCGCGCGCCAGCGAATCGGGCCTTGTCGGTCAAGTCATTCTGGAACTACTGCTCCTGCACGGGATGACCGCTTGGCCGGCCGTCTTATGCACCACATGAACGCGAACGAAAAAGTGGACTGCGATAACGTGACTGGATATGTGACTTACCAAGAATTACCCAAAGTCTTACTTCCACCTTCTTCCGCGAGCCTGTAATATTTCGCTGCTGCCCACTGTGGAAGGATGGTCAGCCTCATGTATCTGTAAATGGCTGCAGCCGATGTCGCGTGGTACGAATGAAGAATTGTACGCCTCATTGCTGCCCAAATGCAGTCATCAAGGGRGATGAACGCATGAGCAAGCCACACAGGAGATGCGAGGCTGAGAGCTCAATGGTTATGATACCCATGAAGCTATTCGGAAGCTGCGGCTACTTCCAGCCCATCAATAACGTACCTTGTCTTTCTTGCATCCAAATCCCTCCAGATAGCACCAAGCAACCTCATTCATCGCATCTAATCTTGTCAGTCCCAAACACGCTTATGCGGTCAGGCGAAGAATCACTGTGGAGGACTTACCAGTATCGCCCAAGTTTGCGGCGGTTTCATAGTACTGTTCACCGAAAATGTCAGCCAGATTGTCCTGGGATTCCCGCGATCCAATCCCTTAAGCGGCCGCACCTGTTTGGCCGCAAGCTTATCCACTGGAATACTGGTGCAGCGAATTAGCTGTGTCTTTCAAAGGGCAAGGGAAGCGCTGAGACACGATGGATTGCTCCTGCGTCAGCTCCCAGCTTCAGAGCTTGCAGTGAGAATCAGTATTGCATCACGAGAATGAGCTTACCCCCATCCGTGTCTGAAGCAATTCGCCAATTCAAAGATCGCTAGAACCAGCTCCCCTTTCGCTGCTCCACCTTTCTTCATCCCGGCTTGGAGGGCTAGATCTTCAATCGAAGCTGCATTTGATGCAGCTGCCGACAGATACTCAACTGCTTTGGCAGCGTCTGGTTCGCAACCCCATCCATGCCTTCATTGGAACGTCAGAACTGCTTTCATAACCCAACCTACAGGGCGCCAACTCTAATAACATCTTTATTGGAGTGATATAAAGGGCGGTTGCATGAAAAAGGGCCAATTGACATACCTCAGGGCGAGCCCATACAGCACCTGACTCAAAGCATTATTCTCCCCATTAGGATCTGCCAATCGCCCAAACATCTGCGTAGCAGTTGCCARKTCCCCAACTTCGTGAAGTCTGATAGCCTCCTGTATATTGTCATCCGCTTGCTTCGTGGAYACAACGCCCGGATCTCTCCCCGGGCTCTGACTCAGTCTCATATTGCCTAGGGCCTTCAAGTCTGTACTTGAGCCAGTAGGTGTAGCCGGTCTACTGCGCGATCTCTCATTCTGGTGTGCTAATATTGTTGCCCGCTTCTCCCACTGCGTCTCCCCCTCCCCAACGTCCCCCGCGTTTATCGGTGGCAGATCTTCTGGTACGCTCGATGAGCTTACCACACTCTTCCTCAAATGAAGTCGCTCCGATAGCCTCTTTTTTGATTTGTCCTTGTCGCTGGTATTCGACACGACAGACGACGTCGAAACAGCGGAGGGGCTCCGCGATCGCCTTTTGAATATCCCACGGCCCATATCGGAACTCCCGTCGCCAAAGGATGGACGGTGCGAGGATTCTGCGGAAGAGAAAGTCGGTGGCTCAATGACTTCTTGCGTATGCGTGTCGCTCCTCATGAAAGTAAACTGGGGCGCTTCGAACGAGGGGTCGCGGGGCGGTGGAAAGGCAGTCGCAGGTGCATCTGCGATCTTTTCCTTCTTCTTGAGTAGGTCTCTGAGAGGCATCTTAGACTTCTAGCTGTAGCAGATTTATTTTCGAGAGCAAATTGTGGTGGAAAAGTGCTGTGCGGCGTAGTGTGAGGAGGAGAGAGTAGCCTTGTAGCTGAAAGTCGGAATAAGCAAGTAGCCTCGCATTGTTCCTCAGTTGACCCGCCGGATTGCTTTGTAGCGCTTGCCAAGGAACGTCATTATGGGAGGAGTTGCTTGGTCAACGCAGGCAACCGCTCTTTGATCGTAGTTGCTGATCTTACGAGAAGCGCCGTCAGCGGAGKCTTGGACGGATGGCGCAGTCGTAGCTTCTGTTTGAAGTCACAATAGGGGGGTTTCGCGAAACTCTATGCTCGAGGTCAGGGATCTTGAAGTAGCAGAGTGTTGTAACAGCATCAAATCACGATATCACTGTCAATTGTACAATGGAATCTTATGTAGTTCATGGAGTTTGATTTAATCGAGAATGATCAATCTGAATTGAAGTCCCAGAGTTTGACCAGTAGACTGTCCTCCACTTCCGCGCCTGCCTCGTGCTTCATAAAAATCTTCTTGGGTATCTCATATTCTACCACGGGAATCTTCTTCATATCTTTCAACAATTCAGCTTCCAGCATCTGTAGGACATATTAGTTTTGCAATTGAGAACCTAAATTGGGTTCATAGACTTACACTTCCATAGGAGTGATCAAGGAAATCCTCCATGTTGTAAGCATGCTTGGTAAACTGCTCCGAGATAATCTTTGCAAGAGTCGCAACATTTGGGTGATAATGTGACTGCAGCGTGACAATCTCCCACAGACAGCTATCAATAGCTTGCGTCTTCATAGGATCTTCCTCGTCCATCAAGAACGGATCGGCAAGTCCTTCGGTTTCCAATAGTGCCTTTCCTTCAGCAGTTCTCGACACTCTGTGAATCATGAAAGTACAAGTCGGGTGGTTCTTCAGAAGATTGTAGATCCAGGGGACAACGGTAACAACACCAGCCGGGGGTGCATTAAGCGCCAGTCGGGATAGTCTTTTGATGAAGCTAGCAACCAGCACGGCTGGAAGATGAGTTGACGATAGGAATGTATCCAAAAGTCTGAAGAATCTCGATCTGTGCCTCGAATGCAAGACTTCACAGTCAAGGAGCCGGTACAACTTTTGGTAGAATGACGGATAGTCCAAGTTCTTCTCCTGGATTAGATAGAATAGACCTGAGAGAGCCAAGAGCGAAGTTGATCCCCCCGCATTGTATGAATCCGTGCAAAAATCCATCAGCAGCTCTGGCTTAACAAACCAGGGAGCAATCGAGTTCGACATAAGCCTTAGAATTGACTTCCTTTGATCCTCACTCATGTCCAGTTTTACCAACGCGTACCATGCATCCTGTGCGCGCTTTTTGTGTTTCGCAAGAGACAATAGGGCGTGTTTCTTCTTTGTCGGAGCCGGTACATAGAAATCTTCGAGCTCCTCTTCTGATTCAGGAACGGACTCAACGGTCGTGAGTACTTCCAGGACATTGCCGAATACYTTACTTGCTGCAGACTGATYGCGAGGTTCCTCCAATATTTTCCTACGAGAATAAACCGTCAGTATTTTGGCCAGATTGAACGGGCCTTGCCCACTTACTTGATAGCCTCGAACGTATAAAAGCGAACATCATCATACTCCTCCACAAATTTCTCACTGAATTCCTTCCGAGCATTTCCATCGCTCTCTGGACCCACCAAAGCCTGCACGATTCCGTTCAGCAACGAGTTGGGAAACTGGTAGTCCTGTGTCCGGGAATTCTCTCCTTCGGTCTTCAATAACCTCATGCATAATGCTAAAGCTGTAGCACTGATACCTTCTTCTCCAAGTAAGCCGAATAATGAATTCTTGTATTCAGTGTATCTCTCCTTCAACCACTTGACCACCACAGCTTCCTGATCAGTGCCATCCTTCTTGTTAGCAAGGTCGCCTGCAGTTATAAATCGTGTGAAAACTCGGCATAATGAGATTGCAGCAATAACTGCATCATCTGCATCTTCGCTGCCGGCCTTGAGGATCTTGATTAAAGTCGCGACGTTGTTGTAGTTTTGCTTCGACTCAAATATCTCGGTTTCCAGTAACAGGATTTGCGCTTGGCTGTCTTCCTCGTCCTCGCTGCTCTCTGAGCGCGGGCGTTTGGCGGGTTTTTCTTTTGCCGCGAGCCTCTTCCTTTTTGCAGGCCTTCCGTGCTGCGCAATAGTCCCAGGCATGGTGTATAAATGTTTCGTTATGGATTTGGAAGTTCCCGTTGTCCATCGGCCTCACCTCGAAATTATTTTGGCGGGGATACTGTACTCTTTTTTCCCGGCGCTACAGTAAAGCGGCAACTCAAGTTGGCCGAAGCAGCCAGCCGACTACCGACCTCAAATCTTCAAGCTGCACGGCAACGACACGGAGCTCCAGCATCATCTCCCCTCATCTCACAATGGCATTCCGCTTGGCAAGAGGCGCCGTAGGTATGTAATTGACTCTGTTCCCGACCCTCCTCTAGCAATTGAAGCTCGCGACAATGGCTGACGGGTCTCCCAGGCGCCGCCCGTCTCCGACCAGCAATCCCAAACCGAACCCTCCCGGCCCTCTCTACCTCCCTCACAACCCAACGATCATCGTCTACAGTGCCAGCGGAGGACCCGAAGAAGAAGGCTCAATCGATTCTCGACTCGCTGCCAGGCAATTCGTTGATCTCTAAGACCGCCATCCTGTCCTCGGGAGCGGGCCTTTCGATTTACGCTATCAGCAGCGAATACTACGTTGTCAACGAGGAGACGATCGTCGCACTCTGCTTGTTGAGTGTCTGGACTGCTGTGTTCAAATATGGTGGGCCTATGTATAGCGAGTGGGCACAGGGCGTCAACAACAAGATCAAGGGSATCTTGAACGCTGCTCGTGCCGATCACACCGAGGCCGTCAAGACGCGAATTGACAGCGTTAAGCAAATGAGCGGTGTCGTTGATATCACCAAGACTCTGTTCGAGGTCTCAAAGGTGAGTTAAAGTATTGTTTCGGAGGAAAGGGTCGGGTGTTGATACTTTGCAGGAAACCGCCCAGCTTGAGGCCAAGGCATACGAGCTCGAGCAGACCACCGCGCTCGCTGCGGAAGCCAAGTCTGTCCTCGACTCATGGGTTAGATACGAGGGACAAGTCAAGATCCGCCAACAGAAGGAGCTCTCCGACAGCATTATCGCCAAGATCACGAAGGAGCTCGAGAACCCCAAGGTCCTGCAACAAATCTTGCAACAAAGTGTTGCTGATGTCGAGAGTAAGAAATACATGCGCCAAAATTGTGAGGGCAATGCTGATGTTTTGAACAGAGATTGTTTCGTCCAAAGCACAATAGATGAGAGAGATCCAGCGCTATACACTTTTCTTTGTTACCCAGGTTTACAAAACCTCTGTGCCATAGTTGAAGAAGCATTTTCCACGACCTGACAGTTCACCTTCGTGAGGATTTTGAGATTTCGGGGTCTCAATTTCCCAGTGTATTGACTCCCTTGCGATTCCCAATTCCGCGTGTGAATACACCACTATGGCCCAAACAAACAAATTTACACAAGTGTGATGGTATCGCGTATCTATACAAAACAAAATGTCGTTTATATTTGAAATYTTTGCATCTATCTATTTCTCTTATCCCAGAAACGACGTCTGGGTGGAATGGATAATCGGTGTATCCTTTATCGGTATCTCCGATATAGAAAGTCTCACGATCCCAATGATTCAGCTCCAACCCATTCTTCAAGCGAAAAGGAAGGTCTGGATTCGCAATAAAGTACCGCCCAAAGACCGCTACAATATCCCTCTTGTCCTTCCACTCCTCAAGCAATTTCTCAGCATTATGAGGAGTCAAGCCACCTGCCACTAGCACCGGATTCCCGTTCATCCAGCTCTCAATCGCGAAATCAATACTCGCAGCACTGTCCGACTGCTTCCCGGCATTATTGCGCGCCGTCACAACATGCAGATATGCAAGGTTTAGCTTTGACATCTCAGAAACCAGGTATGAGAATTGGGACACCGGATCGTCCATGCCCATCGACTGATACGTTGTGTACGGACTGATCCGGAACCCGACTCTGCTCGCACCTACAGCTTCCACTACCGCCTTCGCAACTTCGATGAAGAACCTCGAACRATTCTCCACGCTGCCGCCCCACCGATCTGTCCTCTGATTCGACACGTCTTGCGTGAACTGGTCAATCAGATACCCATTCGCGCCATGAAGTTCCACTCCATCAAACCCGGCGTCAATGGCCCTCCGCGCTGTCTGCACGAAGTTGCATATAGCCTCCTCAATCATCTCCTCAGTCATAGGCTTCGGAACAGGCCAGTCAGGCCCAATAGGGATAGTACTCGGCGCGACGACTCCTCTCCTCCCTGGCACGCCGTCTGGTTGTGCCGTCTCCGCGCGCCCCATGCTGAAAATCTGCGCCCAGATAAACGATCCCTTTGCATGTACGGCGTCTGTGATTTCTTTCCACCCTTTGACGTGGGAGGGAGCGTACAGGCTGCCGAAGTGGTCGAAGCCGGCGAGATGGTCGTCAGTAGCGAGGCCCTCGGTCAGCATGAATGTGCCGGGGACAGAGGCGCGCTGGGAGTAGTAGGCTTTGGTCCAGGGGAGGGGGTTGCCATCGTTGTCTTGCCGGAAGCGTGTTAGGGGGGCGAGGGCGACGCGGTGTTGGAGGGCGACTTCTCCTACCTTTAAAGGAGAGAAGAGTTGAGACATTCTGAAGCAGGTTTCTTGAATTGATTGTGGCTAGAGGTTTTTGTTTGCTGTATAATTCTGCTTTCCTTTTACTGTGAACTTGAGTTTCAATATGATCTAGATTAATCATTGATGTGGGTACTTGCTATTATATACTCGAATACCTATTAATGTAGAGCGATGCTTAGTTCAATCTTACTCCATTTCATCATTGTTCAGGACCTACTTACTCTTTCAAGTTGCATTCATTCCTTATCGCAGTGCAATACCTCCTTCGCGTTGATTACTCTGCTTGCTTATCACATTGCTTACAGGTTGTTAGAAAGCTGGAGTATAGGGAATCAATTCTCCCCTTTTGTACAAGTAGTCAACTGTTTGGCCGATAGCATACGYATGTTTCCAGGACTGTTGAGCATGAGCGCATCGTGGCGTGTGGTTGGAGGTTGTCAGCAATGTTGCATGGAGTTACTGTCGCTCACTTACATGAACCCAGCGACCTTCGTTGATTAGTACCGCATATCAACATTCATAAGTGCTGAGCAATTGGTCTGATATGAGCTTCACATACATTGACCACAATTTTCTGGTAGCGTATCTTCATGCTAGGACTCTCGAGGCATCTACGGCTCTGTTGGAAAGAGGGATTTTAGCGCAAGTGCCAGCCAATGAAGTCGGATCGACCCAGTAACTCGGCAACCCCTGCAAGAAGCCAATATCCCTCTCTGAACTACTGCAGTTGGTATCTTCCCATCACCTCTGAAAGTTGCCATTCATAGAGCAGAGCGACTACATCTGCTGGCTGACTGGCTATCAGACTTCACATTGGCCCGATGTTCCTGTAATGTTATCGGGGCAGCAGGAGCTGAGCTGTCGTATAGAAACCGTGCAGTATTTGTGCGCCTTCCATAGACGACGTGCATGCGCTGCGGACTATCATTTTGATTTCATTCGTCTRTTGGAGCTTCTCGGGCGCTTGGTTCGGATTCTCAAAAATAGAAAGCGCGTTTGAGCGTCTGGGCAAGTGCTGTGGCTTCTTGCCTCGGGTTTCATTCGTCCCTTATTGAAATTCCTAGGCGCCATGGTCGTGATTCCAGCAGTAGTTCCATTAGAATTAGCATCCTAGTCGAGAAGTTTTGTGCATTTATGATGCTGCTCCGCTGACAGGAAGTCCGATTTAAGTGTCACTTATAAGAAGACTTTTCCCACTTCAACTRTATCGGGATCTAAATTCATCGACGACGAGCTGGTCTTGGCTCAAAACTACTTGATATGGGAGATACTAGTACTTCTACAGGTCTCGGGTCTGCAATGCTGAAGAGAGACTGGCCATAGGATGAAGTGGTCTCTTGTCAGCAGTAATGTCGGAAAAGAGTACGTGTCGACGAGCAAGTTTGGAGTGCCCATAATTTCACTTTTGATAGTGGGAGGTGACAAAGCCTGTAGACTTTGCGAGTTCCAAGRCGATACACTCCAAATCAAGTGTGGTGGGACTAATTTCTACGTGTCCAAAGCCAAGTTCTGCGCCAAGTGCACAAGACCAGGCCAAAATGTGGAAAGCCCCCGTGATAGTATAGAAAATCTTCCATAAGATTACAAATATGCTGTACGCATCACATTGTGGTGGGTGGAGACCGGCAAGCTTGGTTTCGATCTCAGAGCTTGTTCTGATGACGCCTCAGATTCAGTAGACGACTCTGGTGATGTCGAAGGCAGCTTAATCAACCTTGTCCTTCAAATTTGGTGCCTGGGCTGGAAATATGGAACTAACGGCTTGTGCAATAACGCCACTGATCTGATAATAAGGCTCCACCTTCAACATCCCCTTCTCATTCAACAAGAGATAATTATGGATGTCTATGAGAATACCTCTAAGGCTCTAAGTCAAGCTGACAACAGTCGCACTTTTTTTGAGGCTCCGATTAAACGTCTACTACTTTGCCTAGCGAAGTACCACTGCTCTTCCGAAGACATCTCTGTTGAGGCAGCTTCTTTTTATAAGGGTTTCTCGTTGGATACGATCAAAGGAGTCTTCAAAGAGAAAGAAGAGCAATGGGTCAGCGGATTTCACGCTGCCCTTCTCGGTCCTCGTGATGATTTTTGCAGACACTTCCATCTACATGAAGCTGGTGAGAGTGTCTGTAGGGAGTTGACGGGTTGAAATGTGTCACTCTTCCAGAGGTATGAGCTTTGATGGGAGTTCTGTTTTAGTGCATCCATGATTTGACTTTGTGCTGAAATGCTAGCTGGTTCTGGCAATAGAGTTGAAGTGTAATCGTTTGTCATGAATGTCTCAGCTCTGAACATGATTCACTGGTCTCGATCGAGTATCTCAAATGACAAGTCTCACAAGCTTATCTGAAAGGGTAATTTACTATAACCCGTCGTCAATGCTACCTCCAATACTCATAACKTTCYAGCTTAAAAGGATAATTTTCAGATCTTGGCAACTCAATTCTCAACAACCTCCAGAAGCGATTGTCGACCACCGCGGACACCACATTGCGAACATGGAGGAGCGYCCATTCAAAGAGGCCCGTCTCTTCGAGAAAGCCCCTTTTTCGATATCTAGGCGACATTCGCTGAGAAATCAGTGCACTGCAGCAGAATATAGTCACCATCGTAGTCGGTGAATATGGAATTCTCGGCAGAACCCAACACATGGGCTCTCAAAACGTAYCACCTCCTTCCCGAAATCCTTTCCCCGGCAGGATGCCTTCACAATATCGTGAAGAAATTCCATTTCGAGATGACCTTTATGCTCGTTGAGGCGTCCTGGCGAAACCGCGTACATGGCAGACTTGAGGAATTTACAAAGCAGTGAATCGTCGGCGGTGCTGGCATATACATAAGGAGCGATGGCAAGACGGAAGAAACCACGGTCGACCACGTCTATGAGAGCATTGATACAGTCGTTTTGAAGTTCTGGCATTTGACATCTTTCTGCCAGAACAAAGAGGCGGATAAACAAGTCGTCAGACGCATTCAATGATCTATCATATTCATCATCCGCGTGATTGAAGCCGTCATCGGGGAGATAGTCCTCCAATGCGCTGGGAAYACAGATCTCGTCGTGATATAACCAATATATCATTGCTTGGACGACGGTTGGGTGGTCCTCTGGGAGGGTGGTGACGTTGTTGTCTGGGTTCATCCACTCAGGTTTGCAGGCTGTTTTGAAGAAGGGACTTGCATCGCAGATGAGCTTCTGGTGAACCGTGGATGACTTCTGTTTGTCCCTACCGGYAATGAGAGTAATCATTTGCTCCAGAGACCTATACAGCCCTTAGTATTGGATCTTAGTAGTGCAAAGTACTGCTTATCCAAAGAGGCGCATCCTCTTGGACAGACCCTCATCGCCCTCGTCCCTCCTGTAAGCCATTATTTGCAGCCAGACGAATGCCAAGCTGCGTCTTGGTCAAGGTTGCATGAGGTTTGTAGAAGTTCAGCCGGAAGAACAGACAAAATGAGTCAATTAAAACTATTAAAATCCATGTCTTAAATTCACTGAAACTTTGARAAGAGATGAAATGGATCCGATCAGCTCGCAGACGACAAATGCATTTTGATAGAGTGGAGTGCGGTAGCAAGTGCGAGATACCTTTTTGCGGATCGTCTTCTTATTCTCCCCTTGCCATACTGTCGCCGAGTACCATAGTACTATTAAAATTAAGGCCAAAGCCCCCCATTCCTACTCAAGCTCTCCTTCATCGTAGATAACGCAATACTTCAATTCGCAAGGATCRTCATGTCCCTCGGGATGCATATGATGGTCCTGACAGACGGCATCCCGAGGGCTCTTTATGGCTTTTCTCAAACCAATTTCCTCTATGTAAGACAATGCCAAATCAAATAAGAATTCAGGACACAATACCGGGCTATTCTTGTACCAGCCGAAATGCTTCGTCTTCTCCTTGAACCCAGTCATTTGTATCATGAGGCGGCGTAGAGGCGAATTTGCGGATGACGTATTTGTATAGGCATGAGACACAAGGTCTAAATTCACGTTGCTTCCGGTCCAGCGTATCGCACAAGCATCGAGGGCGTGATTCCTGAAGTCTCTGAATCTGATACTTCTCTCCGAGAACGTAGAGTTTAACGAAAAGCCCGGACATAGTTCCTAGGGCATTTCTATCATCAAGATCATCTGGGTTGGATCTGTGATCGTCTATTTCCCTTGTAGCACAGATTGAATCCTCGTACATCCAGTAAACCACTGCTCGAACGGCTTCGGGATCATCCTCTGGAAGCTTGATGGCCTTTTCTTCGGATTTTATCCATTCTGGCTTGCAGGCGGCTTGGAAGAAAGAGCCAGATGCGCAGAGAACATTCTCGTGGACAACGAGGGAGACCTGACTCTCTGCTTATCCGACAATGAAGGCGATAATGTCATCGAGACCTACAAGTATGGTGAGCTTGAAAGTGAGTCGGTCTGAAGGAACAATAGCCACTCACTCGAAGAGACGCACTCTCTTATATGAGCGTCCCTCTCTTTTAGATCGGAGCTTKGATGGAGAAGACTTCGTTTCTGGAAAATCGGCCATGATTGTTGATGAAAATGAGTAGGGGGAACCGTGATGATTTAAATCGGAAGGATGGCTTTATTGGTAAGAGTAGGACGGATAAGGAAGTACAAATGGGAAGTTAATGGATGATGGAAAGGTTTCATACTCGCTTGCTGAAACCGAACCCACAGTGAATGAAACGTTGATAAAGAAGCACAAATGTTGAAGCAAGTAAGCCCGAACCCTCAAACGGGAGCTTGAAATCAAGTAGTCTAAGACTTTGTGTCATCTAGCCTATAGATATATCGGGACTCACATTTCAAACCTTGACAGACTGTAAAAGTCTATCTTCGATGCCCTCTAGAGTATAATGATGAGCCAGCACAGCCAAATTCTCCGCCTCTCCCTGGAACTGCTTGTCTGGATCAACRCCCGGACCAAACAATTGTGCTCCAGCACCTGGAGACATCTGCCCCATTTGTTGCGCCATCTGATTTGCAGCTTCATTTTGTCAGAGAAGTACCATTTGTATGTTTGGGCTTTAAATCTTACCATTATCACTTCCCAGCAGGTAATTGAACACCGACTGCAGCCCAAAGATACACAAAACATACCACGAAATCGAACTCATCCACTGTGGATCCATATCCTTCGTAGCCACTCCCGCCTGCAGCATACTCTTGAACTTAATCGTCAACGGGAACGGCAATCGTACTGCACACCGTCAGCACCCTTCCTCCCTTTGCCATCCCTAGGAGCACTCACTGATAACGAACCCACTAAAAAACGCATTGATCCAGCCCATGATCAGCGTCTGCGGCACAATCATTGCCATGTTTCCCTTCATCATGCCCATCATGCCCTCCATGGCTGCCGGATCCGTCATCGGGTTCGGCGCCGCCTGGCCCTTCTTCTCAGGCTCCTTCAGGAAGGCGCCGGACTCATAAGAGGTCACGAGGTAGTCTTTGCGGGCTTGGAAGGAGGGAGTGGAGATRGCGTTSGCGTTGCTGCGCAGGTTGATGCCGCGCAGCAGGGAGCGCTGCTCGCGGATCGAGGGCAGGTCTTGTTTTTTAGGGGTGGTGGCCATGAGGACTGTTGCGTAGTGGCGGAGTACACCTGTTAAGATCTAGAGGGTCTCATTGAGCGGTGAGGAGCTTGGGGACGAGAGTGAAGAGCTTACCATGACCACCGTGATGGGAATCAGGATCCAGTAGCTAAACATCCATCATTAGCATCGTTCCACTCGGTTTTCGATAATTGAAGGCCCACAATAGCTGGGGATCCCTATGGATCGTCTGCACAGGAACTTGCGCCATCGTTGCGACTGTTTCTTGCTGCTGGTGCTGACAAGAAAAGCTGGTGATTAAGGAGGTGAAGCTCGTCGTTGAAATGCTTCGCCGCTAAATTCGGATGTTCCCGAGAAATCCAAGACACGTTTCCCCAAGCTCTACACGCGACTATCAGCCTCGCTGTCCTCAACCTCAACTTTCTTTCCACAAAATCAAAAGTGAAAAGCAAAGATGGCTTCCACGGAAAGGATCTCAGTCCATTCGTTAGCTGGTATGCACTTTCAATTCTCTCAAAATGCCTCGCAAGACAGCAACAACTAACAGCATCCCCAGACCTCAAAAACACCACCGAYGACACCCTCCCCGTCTACCTCAACTCCCTCGGCTTCGTTCAATCGCACACCCTGACCGATGTGCGCCTCGCGCTCGGCTACAGCGCCTTCGCCATCTGCGCCGCGACCTTCTACTGGGACTACACGCTGGGCTTCGAGTCCACCAAGCTCTACACCACCATCGCTGTGATTCTCTACACTCTCCTCAACGGCGCTCTTACATTCTGGATCTGGGGCGTCGAAAAAGGCACCGTGTATGTTGGCACGAATCTCAAAACCGGGGAGAAAATTAGTATTGCTAGTAAGACGGACAAGTTCGTCCCAGTGTACAAGATGACGGTAACGACAGAGAGCAAAGAGGGGAAGAAGAGCGTGAAGAAGGTGGAGAGGGAGTTCAGGGAGTGGTTTGATGAGAAGGGTGCTTTTATCACGAAGCCGTTTCAGAGGATGCTGGCGGGCAGTGTGCCGATTGTGGGGAGGGCGGATCCTAAGAATGCGAAGCCAGTGGTAGAGGAGAAGGCGAAGGTCGAGGATAACAGGACGATGGATGAGAAGTGGGCGAGTTTGCTAGCGGAGAGCGCAATTCCGGGGGAGACGGAGGCGGCGAGTACGGCGACGCCTTCGAAGGCGAAGAGGGGAAAGAAGGCATGATTTTGTTGGTTGGGGTAAGTGCTACTCAATCTGTACTGTACGTCGCAAAAGGTCACAAAAGTGCATAAAGGGAGGACTGCTAGGCGTTTAGGCAAGTAGGGTCAACATGAGCTTCATTCTAATGCGCCCAGACACTATTTTCCAATATCATTGATCTGTRGCATTCTTCGGCTTAATTTTCATTCAATTCTATTTCTCGATATATTCAGCTGCCCGCCGACTCAGGAACGCCTGATAATGCATCCAGATTCCACGCTATACCCCCGTACTCGACCTCAGAAGACAATGCACCCCTCTAATCTACCAGATTGAACCATGCCATCTTACACTTATCTGCCCGAGATCTAACAGTGCTCGAGCAGTCATCCAAAGCAACATCTAGCTCGTTCATCAGCTTGGCCTTCCGACGAATGAGTAGCGGAGGCTGGATGTGTTGAACCAGCAAAGCCAATACATCCAAAGCCGCAGCCCGGCAGCGCACAGAGCTGTCGGAGGGCGAGAGATAAGTATTGTGGGTACGATCTGTCATGCGGTTGATAAGACTATCGAGATGGCTTTCGAAAGCGTTCGGGCAAGGAGGAAGGAGAGTCAAGATCGTTCGTATGAATGCATGCTTCGCCCACTCATCATTTTGCACATTCGTTCCTTCCAAAATCACAGGCAAGATTGATTCCACGTTTTCTTTTAGAGTGGCGGGCTCCATATAGGCTAGCAGACCAGCGAGAGCCAGTAATGCGTTTTCCTTGGTCTCCTTGGCTTCTGACGTCCGCCAAAGCTCTATGAGAGGTGTCGCAGCGAGGGAGAAAACGCGCTGCTTGCGGAGTTTGCGGATGACACAGAAGTTTTCTTCGTTCATGATTTCTGACGGTGCGAGGAGGACACGGAAACTTTGAGCAACCTTGCGGCCATGTGAAGGATTCGAAACGCCCTTTATCATGAGATTTAGAAGTGTTGAAGATTGTGGCTTGTGAGCAGCAACSGTAGCTGCAGTGAAATACACCAAGGCACGGTAAATATTGTCGATCTCCTCCTCGGAGTTTGAAGTGCTGCTCTCAACAAGCTCCGCCATCACCTGGATTAATGTTCGAGGCTCTTTGGAAGGTGCCTCGTCAAGAGCTCCAAATTTGTTGACAAGCAATTGCAGAAACCACAGCATTGATGTACGCCCAAGCTTGGTCGCATGATTCGTGGTGCTCACAGCATTGAGCAGCATAGCCAAAGCAGTGTCTCCAATTGGGATCTTAAGCTTGGATTTATCCTTGAAAATGTTAGCTTACTTCATTGGAATGCAAGGAGATATGTACCTTGGGCATGGTTCCGGCGATCAAAGAGACTGAGAGGAAGTTCACCAGACACCTATCTGCGGGCGCATGCTGGAGATCCTCTTGTAAGAGAACCGTTCCCTCGGCCATTAGGGAAAAGAGGGACCAAACAGCAGAGGTATCATATTGCCCATTCCATGATGACAGAAAGTTCTGTCTGGGAGGTAGATGAGCTGATTCGGAACGCAGCGCCAAGGTTGCTATTCTCCCAATCAAATGAATACTGGTTTCGTCAACATTCTTGTGCTCGTCGTCAGAGAGTCCAACATAATGGAAGTCACTATTCGCATCTTTTCTTAGTTTGACGGCTTGGGCGAATAGTGGCAGAACAACATGRGAGTATTTTCCAGCGCCCAAGTTGTTGGCATCCGAGTCGAGCTTAATCTCGGGACGGCTGATCACCGAATCGAATATTTCCAAGGCTCGAAAAATTGCAGCCAGGACCGCATTAGAATATTCTAGCTGTCCATTCTGTCCTACCAGATTTCGCCAGAGCTGCAGAAGGCTTTCCATGCATGCATCGAAGTTCCGCTGTCGAATTCCTGGGGTAGGAACTTCATTGAGTCCAGTAACAGAGCTGCACGCGACAAAGATCAAGTCTTGGAGTARGTTCACTATTGCGGTCACTTGTGGTTTCCGCGCCTCTTGGTCTTCTGGAAGCTTCTCGGGAAAGAGTCTCATAAACTTTGGCAAAGTGATCTCTTTGAAAATTGACGGGTCCCGGCTCGACATATCTTCGATTGCTCGGAGGGCGGCTTCGTGAGTCTCCTGTTCGCGGTCGGCGATCAGAAGGACGCCATCAATCTTTTCTAGGACCATAGCTTTCTCTACTGGTGACAAATACCCTGGTATTTTGGTCAAAAGAACAAGACCCTCCATTGCTGCAGTTCCAAAAAGGCTGTCAGCGCTCAATTCGTCTTCTGCTTTTGACATAGCTCCAAAGTAGATATCCACAATGCTTTGTCTAAACTTGAGGAAAGCATCAAAACTCGTTGCATCGGATTGTTCATCACTAGTAGGTGAGAGCTGAAGACCAGCATCCTCTATATCAAGCCGAGCTTGTAGGATGTTGTTGAAAACACCCAGAAGGGACTTTTTCTCCGTAGGCAGCTCCACTGATTGAGCTAGAATGTCTAACTTTGGCATGATAGCTTTTGTGACTGAGTAGAAAATATGGCTCGAACTCGAACTGATAGCTCGCAGTATTCTTCCACAGCTCTTCAAGAAGTGCTTATTATCGGACATCTTATCATATATCTCGTTCGAAATATCAGTAAGTAAGGTTGTAAGTGCATTCTCATCCAAGTCTACAGCTTGCTTTCGAAGCGAAAAGAAAAGGCCCCGGAGGATTCGCAAAGATTCAACAATGAAGTCTTCGCTTTCGCCATTCCAGATCTCATACTTGAGAGCGGACCAAATTTCTGGGGCATGCTTCAGAAGCGTCGGGCTGGAGTACGAGGTTGCACATTCGTAGATAGTTGACATCATTTCCTTCTTTTCAATGTTAGCAAGTAGAAATCTTGATTTTGGAGGTCCTGTCAACCTTCTTGTTCGCAGCTTGATCAGTATCCAAATTGCTCAAGAGAAGCGCGAATGCATCTGCGGCATATTTGTCACTAGACATGAAGCATTTCAGAAGAAGATTCTTCAGCTCCTCCGGTGACGGCTTGTTAGGATCCAGAGCGGTACCTCCTAGAGTGATCGGGAAGTATCGAACGAAAAGCTCCCAGGTCTTGTCGCTCTCTGTTGACGGAAGATCCCATTCCCTGCCAATATGAGCATAAAGAAGAAACAGAACTTTGAGACAAGATGGATTCTTCTCTAGCTCCGCCAGATCAGCAACTCCGCTAATGAGGGATGGTAGTCCAAGATCTCGCTGTATTGGCCGCCGAAACTTCTCAAACAATAGGGAAATCAGAGTGTAAAAGGCCAGGCGTGTATCTGGTTTTTGAGAGACATAAACGCTGCTTTGGCCTTGCGCAAGTTTGAACACTGATTGTGCAACTATGGCGGCATCTCCTGGTGGGAATGTTTTCCAGCTCGCCAGACTTGACAGTGAATCAGCAACTTCTTTGAGACCCGCACGATACGTCGGAATTTCCTCCTCGTTTTGGAGTCTAGCACAAAGATATTCCACAAGCGCATGCACTAGACATATTAATTATGAGGTGAAAATTAGGGGCGAGTCCATACCATCCTGCCTCGATACAGGCTCTGTCTGCATTGTTTTGAGTACGGAAGGAAGCAAAGCCAGAGCTGACTTTGTTAGCGTAAAAATTCTAGAGTGGATAGAACATGCCTCGCGCAACGACAATCAAGTCTTCTTCGGGCCCGAGGAAAGGACCCATATCCGCAATAACTTGAGATAACRTCAATACACCGAGATCAATCCCTGAATCCTATTAACACATGTTTAAATTTGCCGTGAGATCTCTTACTGCTAGCCAAATCTCCGGTTATTGCATTTTCTTCAATTGTCAAGTCCTCTGCGGATCGCGCCGCCATCCAGTCCTGGACTGTCCTATCCGCCATCTTTGATATGGCCGTTCTATGAAGGAAATGCACAAGACTGGCACTGACTATATCTTATCAGTAAGTTGTTTGAAAACGAAAATGAAAATGAGAAAAGAGGCATCTGCGGCAAGCGGGATGGGAGAATCATGGAGCATTGCAAAAAGCACGTCAACGCCTGGCCAGGCGGCACACGTGTGGTACATAGGCCGAGYGAATTTAGACGCAACAGGTAGGAAATCTGCTCGTCAGGACTTYCTAATTGAAAATATCAAGCAGRATAAGACAATACGAATCGCAATTATGACTCCTCCGCAAAGAGCACTTGTCCCATTTCCGAAGCGCTGCTAAAGCGGAAGGCTCATGCCATCAACATACTCAGGCAGCCTTTCGGATGCTTATTCCCTATGCAACGCTCGATAATTGCAGAAAGAAGAACAAACTAGTTCGACAGCCCAAGCAAGAAAGCGTCAGGTGACTTACAGGAAAAGATCCCCAGCCTGCAGCAGGGGCAAAAAGAGGAGACGGTTCCGATKTCGGCCGGGACCAATGGAAAACGTAATTGCAATCCCGACTTCTCATAAGAAGCCCACGGTTCTATCGAAAAAGGTGCTTGCAACGTGCAGGGTCATCATGCAACAACGTAGACGCGGATGAGAACTTGAGGCAAGCGAGGAGGATCTGGAGGATGATTCTGCCCGCCTCACCGCCTGCTATTTAGAAGCGCTCACCTATCAACCGATAGCGCCACTGAAGCGTTACCCCAACCAAATGATAAATTTTAAAAGAATAAACTTTAAAAATCTGTTTGATTCAAATTCAAATTCAAGCATAAAATCCTGTATTTATGGGTGTGAAAGATATTCTGACGAATGCTTATAATGTTATTCTTTGCGGGTTACGGCTGCGTGGTGTGATCGGTTGATACGTGAGTTCTTCTCCGGGCCTCTTTCCATTTCCGGGGCGCTAAGCGAGTGGTCCCACCCTCCGGATCAGCCCCTCCATCTAATCTTATCGGCTGGTGGCCCTGGTGCCCCGAGATTTTTTCCCGCCTTCATGTATTCTGCGCTGTCCTTTACGCAAACAACAACACGTCCTGCATCCTTTCACTTCCCTTGTTCTGGCTTTCGATTGTTGAGATCCCTTGGTGCTTTCTCCATTCCTGCAAAAGCTCAAGATTTTGGAGCTCATTTTTGCTGGTACCGGTGGGCGGTCAGGTCCTGTGACTTAAAAACTCCACCAAACAAGCCGGGCAGGAGTCTTTGGAGATGGCTTCAACAGCCCCCGTAAGCCATTGCAAGACCATTTTGGCAGGAACGATTGCAAAGGGACTCCTCGCCGAAGTGGCAGCAGACCTCTCGAAGCTTAGTATCAAACCTAAGCTGGTAGGCTTCTTAGCCAACGACGATCCTGCAGCCAGAATGTATGCCGACTGGTCGGCGAAAACTTGTATAGAGAAGTAAGTTTTTACTCATCTTAGTTGGTATAAGTAGCTGAAGAGTCTCAGTGGTTTCAATTTTGACCTCCGGACTGTTAGCAAGGAAGGTATTGAGGAGCAGATCCTCRCAGCCAATACTGATGCTTCCATCCACGGGATCATCGTCTACTATCCAATCTTCCCCCGACCTTCTGGTCAGGATGCATATATCAAGCAGCTAGTTGCCCTGGAAAAGGACGTTGAAGGATTGTCTCATCGATATGTCTTCAATATGTACCAAAACATCCGCTTCCTAGACCCACCAAAGAACAACCTCAAGTCCATCCTACCATGCACGCCTCTCGCAGTCGTCAAAGTCCTCGAGTACTTGCACATTTACAACTCAATTCTCCCCTACGGAAATCGACTTTTTGGCAAGACTATCACAGTCATCAACCGCAGCGAGGTCGTCGGCCGCCCACTCGCAGCTCTTCTCGCCAATGACGGCGCCAAGGTCTTCTCAGTTGACTTGGACGGCGTGCAAATCTTCACGCGAGGCCAAGGTATCAAGAAGCAACATCACGAAGCTCAGGCCCAAGATGAAAGCTTCACGATTAAGGACTGTCTTCCTGTCAGCGACGTGGTCATCAGTGGTGTTCCGGGCGACAAATACAAAGTGGATCTCAGTCTTGTCAGAGATGGCGCAGTGTGTATCAATTTCAGCAGTGAGAAGAACTTYGACAATCCTGCTGTGAAGGAGAAGGCGAGCATCTATATCCCTGCCGTCGGCAAGGTCACGATTGCGGTTTTGTTGCGGAACCTGTTGCGTCTTGTGCAAAACCAGAGGGCGGAAAAGAAAGTCCAGAAAGCCTAGGAGAAGATACCCCATTGTTGTAAGTTGCCTGCCTTTCATTGCTTCGGAAACATTATTTGCAATGGCGATCGAGTTTTCATGGGCTAGGCTAATCTTTGGTAAGAGTGTGCTCGTTTCTTTGATGTTTGGATATATTGGATAGGCTTAGACGCTGTGCATACACGGCGCTGGCACTCACAGTGCGGTAGAGAAAAGTATTTGACTCTTGAATTCAACTGCAATACCCCCTTTCGCAGCGATCTCTCGACAGGCTCTTTGGTTCTCTCACCGCAGTCGATGTAGCCTCATTCAAACCACGTCGGTCATCCAATGACAAACAACATAGAGTGCCGTTACAATCAAATTTGTATTTCCGGGATCCAATTGATTTGTACTACTGGTATGGGTAATCGTTCAACTGCATTTAGCCAACGACCATCGGGCGACCTGCAGGTGACACAAGTAAATTGTCTGGCCTACCATCTAACGTACGATCGTCGGTGCTTTTGAACACTGCCACTGGAGCTGCGCCTCCCTCTACATCAATTACTACTTCGGTGCAGAAGTCTCTATATTTTTCTAAGRCTTCAAGGTAAGCTGAAGTCCCCAAAGTACATCAGCTAATATCCATCTACTTCTCTATACATTGTCCAACACGTTCTCCGCCCCCAAGTCCCAATTGGATGCTGTTCTAAGGCATATACGAAAAAAGCTACGCGAATCAGCCTCTAGATCACTATATTGACGCTCAGTGCACGGCAATCCCGGTCCGAGGAGGGTATCTTAGCGCAGATCTCTTGGTCCGCYGATGATTTTGTCGAGAATTTTGAGACCTGCCACACTTTTTCCTCAACTCTACTTTCAAATATGTTATCGAAATAAAATTTACATTCTTCGTAACACGAAAACTCTCGAAGACTAAAGCAATTTTACTCGGCCATGAACTCCACGGCGATCACATCAAAGCCTCACCAAGCTTGGGCAGATAGACATGCCGCCGTCGTCGGCGGGCTTCTAGGCGTTTTGGTGATGTGCGTTCTTTTTGGGACCTTCTTCTTCTTCTTTAGACGGCGAGCAAAGTAGAAAGCCTCTACAAACAACCTTGAAACACCACCGATATTTGTAATTCAAGATTCCAACATATCCACAAAACCTGAATTGGAAGCAAAGACTATCRAGCGGAATGAAATTGATGGGATGACTTACTATGGGCCTGAAATTGACGGCTTCAAACATGTACGAAGTGAGCTGGGGAGTCGGAATGTTTATGAGATGTCTACACGAGAAGAAAACGGTAATGAGATGCCCGCCCGAGAAGGAATTGGTGGTGAGATGAGATGAAGTAACTTCGTTGCTGAAGGTAATAATTTGAAAATTTTATTTATAAAGATACATTGGGACGGCATGCACTCGAGTGCCATCTTCTGCGTTTGCTTCGAGAGCGCCCCTTTGCCTAAGCGAGACGTCGCATGTGAACCTAAGGGTTGTGTGATTGGTTGAAGAATCCGATTCTCTTCTCGATCATTTAAATATTAAAGCTGAGCAGGTATTGACAGATATGTAAATACAATGCTGAGTCTCAGGTTGTAGATTCTGTGAAAAGTTTCTGAGATCTTGTCCTTCAAATCCGCCGCCCAGCTCTCACTTCGGCATAAATTCCACCCCGTTCAGGGCCAATCGAAAGAAAAATCCTTCAAGCATGACCCCTATCCGCAATATCAAAATTTGCTTTCAAATCCCCGGCAGCAAATACAGGCCGGAATCTACTACCATCCTCGTTCTGCCGCACTGGAAATTTGCTGTCGTGTGGTGTCTCTGCTCCAGCACCAAAAACCTGCCACGTCGTGAGCACCAGTGCCTTTCTCCCTCCTTCAAGCGGCATGACCTCGAACTCCATATCGGTGTTGCAATCGCCACATCTCTTGACGCCTGAGCATGTCTGACAAGGCGTTTCATCACTTATCTCGTGGCTAAGACGGCAGCTGAGAATTCTCTTGAGCTTCTCCTCGCGACCCCTGAGCAACGTTTCGCAGCGCGTGACACTGCATAGTTTGATGTTTCGAAATGTTTCCGGTGGTGCGGCCGTAATTTTGGCTGGAAGAGTTATCTCATGTTGCGTTCTGAGAAGAAACTCCCCATCTACAATATGGCCTCGGCATCTGCGTTCGTACCGTGACTCTTCCGAGTCAGGAACAGTACGCCAAAGGTGGGCCTTTGATTTTTCCCACCACTCTAAGTGATGATTGTCTGCGTGTGTTCCGTGCCTGAAATACTTTTCTAGCTGATCTTGGATGAATGCGAAGGGGAGACCGTAGGCCAATGAGGCACCTAAATTATTGAGTCTTGACTTGTTCGGAACTGACCACCAGAGCAGCAGCCCTTTTTTATGTATCTTTTGGCAGGAGAAACAGAGAGTGTCTGCAGTGTGGCGCTTCTGGTCTCTCCAAAGCAATTTGAGAAAGGCCATTCGCTCTTCTCGCTCTTTAGAACGCCAGCATTCGCCCATTACCCTACCGCCGACTATCCATTCCCAAACCTCCAGAGGATCGCATCTAACTCTCTCCAGAACCTTGCCTCCAAGCTTGAACTTGAGCGATTTCGAGCACAGTGCCAAYATAGCTGCTCCAGAATGAGGTAGGTACGATGCAATCATTTGGAGGAGCTCAGGTGGTAGGCTGTCTAGTAAGTCTGGTAYCGGTGGCTTTGATTCGACTATCGTTGGAACTGATTGTCGGACAGGCTGATAGCTCTCACGTGGTGTCTTCCGGTGAATTGTTGGCGGTGCATGAATATTTGTTGAATCGAAGCGTGCTTGCGTATTCAGCGGGTGCGGGTTGTCCACTGAGAAGCCCAATGAAGGGGTCTTCTCGATGCTGGCCAGCAAGTTGGCGATACCCATGTTTGCTTCAAGGGGCGGATGCAGCAATGGAAGGACGAAGCTCGGTTCTGTAATAAATAATAAAAGTTAGTGGTAATACTGAAATGATGTGTGGATAGTGAAAGCTAGCGTACCAGATTTTGGAGATACTTGTGGGGGGGCTGGTGATCGATCTAAGCGAAGATACGTGACCTCACTTTTGAAAGATGTATTTGAAGACTGTGAAAAGGTTGAGGATTCATGAATCAATTTTCTTCTCTTCAGTTTGAATCTCAAGGTGTTCAGATGGTCAAATTTTAGGCATGAAAATGTGAAGTGTCGTGGTCGCTCCTGCAGTTTGGACAAAGCTTGGTAAAGTAGCGATTGTAGAGATATCTTTTAAGCAATTGCAATTCTTTATTCAATTAAAAACAACAATTGTCAATTCACCCCGCATCTACTGCTACTGAAGGAAGCGCTGCTCACAATTTCCTTGGTATGGATAGTAGAACAGTCGTCTTTGTCGTTCAAATTGGRATTTCATTCAGCTCCTCTCCGTCAGCTCTCCAGGCTCCCCCATACCTCCTCACACCCAGATAACACGTTCTCCTYAGAAACCCACGCCGAAGTGGTGGATTCAGGTATTTTCGAACTGCGATAAAGGGGAACGAGAGGGGAGGGAGAAGAAAWGTCAAGCCCAGTGGAAAAAGGTACGTGCCTGGTCGAGAAATTCAGGCCCTCATTCATCCACATTGCTGCCCGCCCAACTTCATGTGCTCACAAGTCTATCCGAGGGCAGGGTCGAATGCTGTCAACTATGGCTTGAAAAGTCAATTCCCATTGTCCCAGCTTTTCTGGGATGTCCAAATTTATGTATCCCGACTGCAAATGTCTTGATTGCTGCCTCGTTGGCACCGGCATCCGCATGGGACACGGTCAATTGGCAACCCTCAAGGTTACTGACGGTGCTCACTGAATCTCCTACACTAGCTGGAATATTGTAATCGACACTCACTTCAACGCATTTTACTTTTTTATTAGACCTCAAGGCTTTCATAACCATCTAAGCTATGCATCAAACTCCATAGCCTCGAAACTCGCACCTTCTTTTGCTATCGTTGCTTTATTTTCATACAACCCAGTCTCTATTCATCAGCATCCTCCTGCTCTTCAATGATCTCCCCCTCGCCATCATCCTCAAAGCCTGCAAAAAACCGGTCAGCATTGCTCGATTTCAATGTCTCAGAGCTTCTGAGACAATGCAGACGCCCGGCAACCAGTGACGAGAGCAGGTATTAGTATACTCCCGTCTCGGTACTCCCGAGCATCTCCAAATAAGGAAGGAACTACTCAGGAAATATACATACTGCCAGCAGGGACCTCATATAGTCTCAAGATCTGCTTATTCGGATCCTTGACCAGAACGTACTTGCCCTCCTCGCGCTTGAGACACATGTCGGCGATAGTGCGGACGATACCCCAGCCGTTGGATAGGGACAGGTTCATCTGAGACGCAAAGTCGCGGGGCTTCCAGCCAACGACGCCGAGAATAACGTGCTTATCGTTAGTCTTGGGATTGGCGCGGGAGACGAATCTGTCAGAGAGTCAGCAAGGAGAAGTAGATTAGGGAATAGAGAAGGAAATGTACCCAAGCTTCATGACATCAGCGCGGGCCATGATGCTTTGAACTGTCCATCTGGCGAGCTTGCAGCTGTTGTTCTTCATCTCCGTAGCTACGACGGCACCACGTTGGCTGACCAGCTTGGTTCTCCAGTCAAGAGCACCACCGCTGCCTTGAGCCTTGTGATCGAATTCGTTGAGAGCCTTGACGGTGATGTACTGGTCCTCGCCACTGATAGCGTTCTTTTGAACGGCGTCGAGCTCTGTTCGGACGACCAAGTGCACTGGATCTTCATCGTTGAGCGAGAGATCGAAACGGCGGTACTTGTAAGCCTTGCTGGCTGGTGGCTCAGTCTCTTCAGCGGGGTTGTAGAAGGGGTTCTCGTGAGACATCTCGACTTTCTGGGCCTCGTTCTCCTGCATGACTTGGTTTGCGAAGTTGTGGTTGATGTAGGTAGCTTCTTCAGCGAGCGCACTTGGCTGGTTGATCGCGTCTTTGCTACCTTCAGAAGCGTCCATTGGTGCATCTGCTGCGTTCTCGTTGACAGTGACCATGTCTAGCGTAGCATTGTCTCTCTTGTCGAGGAAAACCTTGTTGCCTTGTCTGACAATAACGATGTCCCAAGGATATACTGATCGAGGCGAGCACATAAGCATAGAAAGAATGCTGTCCGTAGCAAATATAGTAGCCTCGTCCTTCTCGGCGAGCTCTTGGATGACAGGGTCGGAGGAAGTGGTAACATTGTAAGCAGCGCGGTCAACGACATTCAACTTGCGCTCAGCACCCTTGACAGACTGCTTCTCGTACGCTCGGTCGTAGTAGTAAAGGAAACCGTAGCTATCGATGTCCTCTCCRTCGTCGGTATCCAGGTTCAGCTTAGCAAGGCGATTGAAGTCAATCTCCTCAAGCATCTTCCAGTCAGGCTTGATGTTGACAGACGCATCCCTGTTGCGCTGTGGCTTGTCATAGTCCTTCCAGCCGAACCGGCGACCTCCGCGAGCACCTCCTCTGCCTCCACGGTTGTCATACTGATTGTATCCTTGCTGGCCACCTCGTCCTCCCACTCGCTGGAACTGACCGCGTCCGCCTCTGGTATCGGCTCGTCCTCCACGCTGGCCCCTGCCCCGCGTGAAGGTTCCGCCTCGTCCGAATCTCGTCTTGGTGGAATCGCGGGTGTTGCTGACCACGGAGAAAGAAGACTCGTCTTCCGCGACTTGAACGGCGAAGAGGGAGGAGGTTCCAGCGCCGTAGACTTGCTGGTCTGTTCTCAAAGTCAGCATTTCTTCCAGAGCATGCATTTTATCAAGCAGAAACATGGCTTGAGGATGAGAGGTACAAGAATAGGACAGACCTCTGTAATTCCGTTGGTATTGCTGTCTTCCACCTCTGCCATCTCGTCCATCCTTGCCTTCAGCAGTCCAGTCCGCCATGCGACCTAATTTGTCGCCTTTGGAATAAGGAGCATAGGGCACGCCATTCAGCATCGTCTCGGTGGAAACTGGGGGCCCCCACGAGTCATCTGAAGGGAGCGCCTGAATGATATCTAAAAGAGATTTAGACGCCATAGWTGCGGTGTTGAGGTTGGGATGCGAATTTCAACGGCCGTCTGCGAGTGCGTGGATATTTCGAAGTTCGATTTTGTGGAAGTAGCGGGGCATAATGATCCCTGTAATTCAAGMTTTTCACGTGACCGTGCCCACTTCTCCAGTGCGGCTTCCTCTCCAAATTTTTCTTACGCTCTTACCATTTTACGTTCGCAACTTCCATTACTGTGAAATCAGTATCAAGCTAAGCAAATAATCTTGAGACTTTTTTTAGAGTCGCTCTACAATAACTTCTTGCTCAAATGGATGATACTCATTACCAGCTGGGGTACTAACTCCCCTCGGCGATTAACACGTCACAGAATAGAGAAAGGATGTTATATATGAAGGAATAGGTGTCAACTCTCTAACAAATTCTACTGTCATTATTATTCCTCTCCTCTCCAAAGTTCACTCAAAATGTCCAAACCCCTAACCCTCTACGGCTTCTGGCGCTCCCAAGCCACCTACCGCCTACGAGTAGCGCTCAACCTGAAAGGCATATCATACAAAGAAATTCCCATCAGCCTCGACTCAGGGGAATGGCATTTCTCAAATTTCAAGGAAATCAATCCCCTCGGCACCGTTTCCGCTCTCATGGTTGGAGAAGATACAGAGCTGTTGACTTAGTCACTCGCTGTCTCGGAGTATTTGGAGGAAGYATATCCTACACCAGTCTTATTACCGAAAAAGCCTTTGGCTAGAGCGAGAGGAAGGAGCTTGGCGTCAATAGCAGTAGTGAACTCGCATCCATTGATCGTCCCAAGAATCAGAAACTATCTGAAGACAACGCGGAATTCACGCCCGAGCAATGGAAAGGTTGCCAAACGCACTGGTTCAGCACCGCGCTGCACGATTTCGAAGCGCGTCTCAAAAACGACAGTCGAACAGAGCACTTCTGCTACGGGGACGAGCCGAGCATTGCGGACATCTGTCTCGCGGGGCTGATCCAAGGGGCCAGTGCTTTTGGGATAGAAGTRAGGGGCATTGAGACGGTGGAGGGGATTGTGGGGCAGTGTGAGAGGCTGGAGGCGTTTGAGAAGGCGAAGGCGGTGCATCAGGTGGATTTCCTGGGGAAGAAGGGGGATTAAGGGAGGAATGGGCTTTGTGAAGGATTGAAAGGGTGCCACATGTTTTGCCTTTGTGAGACATTGTGGTAAAGGAATTTTGATGCTTGGAGGGGTCAAGTCGGGTATGAAAAGTATACCTTTTGCACTAGTCTAAAGTCCAAAAGAGGTATTACAAGAATAATGCTAGACCGTGAGTCTGCAAGATACAATTGAAAGCGCTCAAACATCAATGGACTCGATCAATATTGTTCTATCTTCCTGTTGAACACGTTTGCCAACGCGTCCATGACCTCGAATTGCTCCATTACCGCTCCAAAACTAGTGATAGGGATTAGTCGACAATGAGATACTTTAGTGGGGCAATGACTTACCCGTAGCACCTGCTCTTTCCTTTCAAATCCAGTGTAATAGCCTCGAAATCCTCTAATCTCAATTCGTAAAACCGAGGATGATTTAATATGATCCCCCATGCCATCACTGGAGTAATCTCGCCGTCAAGATCTAGTCGTTTGCTCAGATCCATCAAATTGGCCAGATCACTTTTTGATAGATCCCAAGTTTTCTGTGCATCCGGATGTTGCCTAGGCCCATGTCCAAAAGGAATATCGGGTTCGGGTTCTGGTGCTGGAGGACATGAAGCCATGAGTGCATGGCCACAGAATTCGCCTTCTGGTTCACTGGTTCGCTCGACGAGGAATTGCATGTGGTCCATGCATGGTCGCTCCAGCCTATGCCGATATTGTCGTCAGCTATTGCGGGGGAGGCGACATATAGGCTCTTGAAGGGTCGTTGGGGTTTGGGGCRTACGCTAATACCACATCGATGCCAACTTGATCATAATTGACCCCCGGTTGGCCCTGCTGGGGCACCATATTGTGGCCATTCATCCCGTTGTTTCCGTAATTCTGAGGCGATTGACYTTGGTACTGTGAATGCGAAGCCGAGGAATGTGTCTGTGGTGGGGGACTGTAGCTTTGAGAACCTGGCGCGTATGATCCTGATACGCTACTGTTAGATGCGTAACCACCAGTATGCACATTGGTCAATTCTTCGACGCCTCTCGTGCCAGTCCAAGGGATGCCGTGCTGAGCGAGAAGTTGTTTCAATTGGCGATTCTCCTCGGCCAAGCTGTCCTTGGTCTGCGACACCTGACTGAAGGTTTCCTTCAACCGAAGAACTTCTTGTTCGAGAGCTTTGATATATAACTCCTTTCTTTCGCGATGTGTCCTACTTGACATCAGCAATGCAATTGTCACGCACGAGGAACTATTCTCACCGTTGGGCCTGGCGATTCAGTTCTTGTCTCCTGGTAAGAGCAGGCTTACTATCCGGCTTAGGTCCTCTCCTTTTTGGCGGCTGGCCATCGACTAGAATTATCAGTACCGTCGGTAATGGGCAACGCAACCTAAGGGTTATATACCACGAGTATTTTTCTTCTCCGTCAAATTCTTCAAGAAACCTAGACTCATGGAGAGTGGACTGCTCCCCTTGCCATTATCTGACTGGCCGCTGCTTCCATACCCGCTTCCACCCACTTTATTTCCGTATTGGTCGACAGGCGATGCCAGAGACATCGTTAAAAGCTCTAGGTTTGCGATTGAGTTTCGTGCAAGAATGGCGAAYGAAGGTCTCCTGATCTGCTCGGTGACCGATTAGCCTTGCCATGGTTACGTTGTTGCACCATGGTGCGATAGAAGATGGGAAGCGAATGCCTCGTCGCGCGGTAATCGATCTCGATATGAGAGGAAAGATGCGAGATGCGGGACAGGGAGACCTAGAACAATGAAACGGGKGGGTTGACTTACTCGCTACCCCAGAGAAGCGGACCTTTCAAAGGCTGGCTGATGTTTGAGTAGCGCAGCGATGAAAAGTGACTGTTCCTGTTCCTGTCGTGTTGTCGTGCGGTTTGTGCGGGGGATGCGGAGGTATTTGGAATCGAAGCTTCGGCGATCGCTGCAGGGGTCCAATGGTCGCGGTGGCGATCTGTTCCTCACGCTACGAGTTCATTTCACGTAGTAAAGAGAAAGAGCTTTTTTTTGATTTGCCGGGCACAGGGGCTGCGAAAGGCAAGGCTAGTTTTAATTAGGCAAACGCCGTAAACCAAAGGCTAAGCCCCAAAAGGACCTCTAAGCACCCCGTAATTACCCTAGGACCTCAATTAAATATCTATAATAAACTATTATTAATTATAAATTATTTAAATATATTTAAATATAGAAAAAATAAATAGAAAAACAATTAGCCAATAGCCATAAAATAAAAAAAATATACTAAAACTAGAAAAAGGGGGCATAGCTTCTTTATATGCCTCTAAGCTATGTATAGACCCCTGCCATTTGTTCCTTATACTACAAATTTATTTTATGCAATAAAGAAAAAAAACTTTTTTTTGATTTACTAAGCATAGGGGCTGCAAAAGGCGGAGCTAGCTCTAATTGGGCAAATGCCGCAAGCCAAAGGCTAAGCCCCAAAAGGACCTCTAAATACAGGACAAAGAAATGCTATAATACCATAGGAAAATAAAGGAAAATAAAGCTAAACAACTTTTATACTACTAAATCAAAAGAAAAAAAAAAAAAAARAAAAAAAAAAAAAAAATATAAAGATTTTATTAAAAAATTTATATTACCCTATTAATTTTTATTTTTTATAATATTTTTTGGATATAATTGTAATTAAGGATTTAATAATGAATTTGTTAATATATTAACTATAATAAATAAGCTTATTCTTAATTTTTTTATTATTATTAAAAGTCTAAAAGACATTTAGCTAACGTTAAAATCTAATAATACAATTTAAAAAACTAGAAAATTCATAGGAAAAAACAACAACAAAATATAACTATAATTCTTATATATTCCAATAATTATAAAAAAAGAAATTATAAAAATTAATTTAAATTTTAAAATTAAAAAATATTTTATAAAATGCGACAAAATAAAAAAATTCGCAAAGGATATGGGTTTAGCTAATTATTAAAGCCCAAAAATAATCTAAACAAATTACAAAAAAGTCACCTAGAATATAAATTTTTAGTTTAAAGGCACTAGTGCAAAAAATATTAAAAACCCAAAAAACATAATAATTTTTTTAAAAAACCTAAAGTTTTATTACAGGGGAATTACGGAAATTAATAGGCCAAGCAATACTATTAAAGTTAAAAAGCTATATATTATAGTAATTAAAGGCGGTCTACCTTAAAGCATTTAAAGAAAATATATTTATAAATAGCTGATAAACATTAGATTTTTTATTATAGTAGAAGCCAAATTCCTTGATTTGGGGGAAGATTTTATTATTAAAGAATATTCCCTAATTTTTTTGGAAAAACTACTGGAACTAAAATTTTTCTATTAAAGGAAAGTTGCGAATAATTTTAGTAACGGCGGAGTTACAGTTTATTTTAAAGCCGTAGAACTAGAGCAGCTATGCTTTTAATACTTTGGAGCTTAACGGGGACTTTGTAAGTTCATTGAAAATAGCTTAAGTTTTAAGCAAAGAAAATGTATCGGCCCTAAAGGACAAAGCTAGAGGAAATAGTATTTTATATAAAATCGCCGAAAGCATTTTTACTAAAAATGGAAAAGAATTATCCCATATATCTAATTATTAGGCCATATATCTAGCTTTTATTTCAATATAATCAACTATAATATAATCCAAAAATAATTTCAAAATAGAACCTCTCGGTTTTATTGGGGTTAAGGATAGGGCAACAATGTTAGATTTAATGAAAAAAATAGAAAAAACGGAGCTAATACAGAAATACTTAAGAAACTCCTATATAAAGCATTACTTTTAGTCATTAACTAAAATAAATTATAATATATTATATAATTTAAATTATATAATTTAAGGAAACTAAAAAAAAAACAATTATAAAAATATAGTATTAAAAAAAATAATATAAGTAAAAAGGCCGGTAATATCGGACTATTTATAATAACAAAAAGCATATATTTGCCTTTATATAGGGGAGGATATAAAGTTACTTTTGTTTTATCTAATGTATTTTTTGTTTTTTAGCCAATTTTACTATTATACCTATTTTCGACGGAAAATCAAAAAATAATATTATTTTGAAATATATAAAAAAAAGTAATTCCTTGATTTAATACTAATAATTAAACTAATAGATATTAAAGTTCCATTTAGTATAATAATATTAAAAAAAGCCCAAATCTTTTAACCAATGTTTTAGCCTATTAATATTTATTTTAGAAAAGCTATAATTTTATATATATTATATTGTTTTTTTCCAAAAATTATAAAATTTAGTGTTATATATAATATAATTAATAATTGCAAAATTTACTATTAAATAATTTTATATTTTTTATTTGAAAAAAGCTATATTATTCCAATTAAACAAAAGGTTATTTAAGCCTTTAGAATTAAATCTTTTTAAATTAAATATTATTTTAATAAAATAATAGATAAAACTAATACCCGCAATAATAATTTTAATTCTATAGTTCTCCAAATTTATCTTACTTATAAAAAAAAAAATCTATATAATCCTATAATCTAATAAAATATAAACATTCTTTTACTTGATTTTATTAGCCGCCCACTATTATAGGGGCCTAGCGTGGTCTTTATTGTTCTATATAAGTTCGCCGAATTTAAAAAAGCCAAAGAATGCTATTAAATATGCCATATATAGATTGGCCTAGAGCCTGGTATTGAATAGTTTATAAATTAAAATATATAAAATATCAATAGAAATAAAATAATAGATTATATTTTTAAAAAAAAAAAAGCCTATAATATATATTATTTCATTAATTATATATTTTTACCTAAATATAAAAAATATATTTATAGGCAATTCGATATTTGCATAAAATAGCTTTAAGTTCGTTATATTTTCCGATACCATGCCCTTAACGTAATACCTAATAAAATAAAACAAAAACATTTTCCAAATAAAGTAAATATATAAGATTTTTTTTATTATAGAATATAAACAAATAAAAAAAAAGTTTATTTTAACAAAATTTTCATATATATATATAATTGATTTTATATTATTTTTTTAGCTTTTAGAAACACTATACCAAAAAAAAAGCATTTTATAAAAACTGTTAATTCTAGTGATTTCGCTGAAATTCTTGGATATAAAATAGATATATATGGCATCTATTAGAGGGGATATTTATTAACTACGGTTTTCCAATTAAAACAAAATAAAACATTTGCTAATATATTATTAATTCTTTTAATTTATATTAATTCAATTAAAATATTGTATTTTATAGTTTATAAAAGAATATAATACAATAAATAAAATATATTTTAGTTTTTAGTATATTTGTTAATAAAGTTTTAATAAACTATTATATTATTTATATAGACTATTATCTTTTTGCGGAACTATTAGAATGCCCAATAGAAAAAGGCAAATATAATGGCCCTGATTTTAAACTCATTGATTTATTTTTCTTTTAGGAAATTTAAAAGTTTTATTATATAGGAATTGATTTACTTTACAAATAAAAATTCCCCTATTGCAAAATAGCCGCCTATATTAACGGTAATATATACATTAATAGTAAAATAAACGATAAAGCGGTCCTTTTAAATAAAAAAAACGCCATTAAATTAGGGAAGTAATGTGGCCTATTATTCCATATTAAAACAAATTTTTAAAAAAAGCTTTTTTTTAAAAATAAATTTTGCAAATTTGGGAAAACTTTTGTAGAATTGCCAAAAATAATAAAAAAAAGCTTTGCTTAAATATATAATTTTTAAGTATTAGGCCAAATAGCCTACTAATTTCTATGCTTTTTTAAAAATTAAAAATTTTTTTTAAAAAACTTTATTTATTATTCAAATGGCTTTTTTTAATTTGGATTTATTAAACTTTGTTTTTATTATAATAATATTTATTTCAATGCCAAAGATTATTATTATTATATTTTTTTTGTTTTTATTAAAATTATTTTTAATGTCTATTATATTTATAAATAATTTATAATATTTTTTATTAAAGCAAAGGTAAAGGTAAAATGCTTATAACTTGGAAAAAATCCAAATAAAATCATTAAAATAATAATAAAGTTCCTAATTAAACTATAATTTAAATATCTAGTAAAAGGCTTTAGAAAAAAGATTAAATAAAAATAAAACTATTGCCAAGCCGAACAATAAATAGATTTTAATATAGTATTTGCTGTTCCATTTAAAGCCAAAAAATTATTACTATATTACTACAATTGAAATGTTTCTAAAGACATTCTTTAAATTTCTTTTAATAATTACTAAACTTTTCTTTGCTTTTTTTATTATTTTATATATTTTATTAATTAAAGTATATAATATATCGCTATAGTAATCAAAAATAAAGTCATTAATTGATTTTTTTGAAAAATAGAAAAAATAATGGATTCTATGAAAGTTTTTATTGCTTTTTGAAATAAGGCCAAAGAAAAAGCAAATAAACCTAATATTAGATTTTTAATATTTAAATAAAAAATTAAAAAATAATATTTTATATTTAGCTAAATTTGATTTAAATTTATTTATAATAATACTAAAATCAAAAAAAGCAAATAATAGATTTTTAGAAAAAATAAACTAATTTAGGCTTTTATAACTAATTAAATAGCTATATTTAAAAATTCCCGTAACTTTAGTAAAAAGGTTACTGGAATAATATAATAAAAATATTGCCTATATCTCAAAGCAAAAAAGAAAAAAAAAGCATTTTAGGGAAAAAAAAAAAAAATTAAAAATAAAAAACAATATTATAATATTTGGTTTTGTAAAAACTAATATATATAAAAAATCCTAAAAAATTTGTAATAATAATTTATTGCTTATTTTCTTTGTATATTTTCATTTTTCTTTTACTATACAAACAAAAATCCTATAAGTAATAAATCTATAAGATTCGTAAATATAACAGTAATCTATTAAACATAGTTTTAAGCAAATATTTTAGTTTTATTTATTATATATTTATTAAATAACGTTGGTCCTAGGTTTTTTTAAAAGAAAGCCATTTCGGCCTTTGCCGTTGCTATTGCCATTTCCCCCGCTTTCACCGCCCGTATTTTTATATTTTATTTTACTAAAATATTTTTTTAGTTATATATATAAAACATTTATTTATTTTTTAATATTTAATAAATTTTTATTAAAAATATTTTAATAATAGCTAATAGCGAAATTAATAACTATATTTTATTTATATATTTATTTATATAATTAAATATATTATTAAAAAAAAAACAAAATAATAATAAAAATAAAAAAGTTTTATTTATATAATAAATTAAAAATTAAAATATAATTACTGAAGGCTTTGCGTTAAACATTGCTATTAAAGCTAAATTTCTTAAAAATAATAATAGATTTACGCCAAATAAAAGCGTTGTCATTATTTTTCACCAGTTTTTAATTTTTGGCTTTTACTAATTTATTTGCTAAAAAACGGAGAAAATAAAGCTCCCAAACTTGGAATATATTTATTATAATTTTTTAAATAATTTTTTAATTAATATTAATATAATAATTTGCAATATTAAAAATCTAAAAAAAAAATATTTTATTTAATTTTATAATAGTTTAGTTTTAAAACATAAAACCCAAAAGGTACTGTCCCAATTCCAAAAAAAGAGAAAAACTATTTAAAATAGTTTTAAAAATAATAAATAATTTTAAAGCATTTATTATTATATTCGGAGCACTAAAGAAAACTACTAGCAATTAAAATAAAAATTTTTAGACTACCAAAGGCAAAAAAAGCGCATATTAGGGCATTTATAGCTAAAAAGTAAAAACTAAAATAAAATAATAAATTAAAGCAACACAAAATTTATTTAATTCTAATTTTTTAATTTTCAATTTTATTTTAAAAAACTTATTATATTAATTTTATATTATAAAGTTCTAATTAATTAAAAATTTTATAAAATTAATAATTATAAAAGAATTAACTAAAGAATATAAAAACTTTATTTTTGTTACGGCGGTTTTATTAGTTTAATTTAGGAGATATATTTATTAACCATATATTAGTTACTTAATTTAGCTATTAGTAAGAAAAATATAGCTAAACTCTTAAGAATTTAAAGGCGGCGCATTGTTTTGCACTAGTGTCTTTTTTTAACTACAAATAAGCAAAACTATTTTTGATCTATAAAAAAAAGAATTTATTGCAAAATAAACTTTAAAAAAAGCAAAGAATTACTAAACAAAAAATTAACGGAAAATAGCTTTTAAGCCATTTGCCTTATTATTTTTTTTTTTTTTTTTTTTTTTTTTTTTTTTATTCTTTTCCGAATTATTATTCGATGGCGCAATAACCCTAGGGGCCTTTCCTTTAGTATCAAAATATATTAATACTAATATAAATATCTTATATATAGGTTTTAAAGCATATTTGGCTTTTTTAAAGCTTTATATACTATTCGTTATAATAGAAGAATAAATACGGAGTTATATAGAAAAATTAAAATAAAAAGATTAAACTAAAAGTATATATATTTATTACAAATTATATAATAATATAAAATAATTTAGAATATATTTAAATAAATTAAAAATATATAAAACCAAAAATTATATTATTTAGAAATATTAAAATAAATTTAATTTAAATATAATATAAAAATATTTTAATAATATAAAAAATCACTTTACAATATTTAATAATATTTATATATATTTCTAAATTATTTAATAGATATTTAAATATTTAATAAATTAGAAAGCCCGCTAAGTTTATTAAAAGTATTATAGCTTTCTATTAGAAGGCAACTAACGGCATACCGAAAAAAATTGGCTAATATAGTTGTTTTTAATTAATTAAAAGAAGGTAAAATTGCTGTTATTAGGAAGAAAGGCCGTTTATATATTAAAAATATTTTTTAAAATATATAATTATAAAAAAAATAAAATAATTAAAGCTTTTATAAATTAAATAATTATTACAAATAATTATATTAATATAAATACCAAATATTAAATTTATAATTAAAAATAGGGGAATTTACAACTAAAGGTAATAGAATTTGCAAATAAAACTAAATAACTACTATATGCAGCAAATAGGAAAGCTTTTTAGAACAAAAGCAATTAGCTAACAGCCATAAAATGAAAAAAGCATGCTAAGACCAGAGGGAGGGGGCATGGCCCCCTTATATGCCTCTAGGCTACGCACAGACCCCTGCCAGCTCAGACTTCTAGAAGCCGGGATTTGAAGATTGAGGGTCGGATACTCGCGGTGAAATTAAAATGATGGAGTTGATGAATGCCTTCAACGCCAGTTTCGTTCGAGGGATTGGCGCATATAAAGCCGTTGATGTCAGCAGGAGAGAACCGGCGGGCCAGGGCGAAGGGATTCCTGTGGGGTGGGCAGTGCAAACTGGCACTGGCAGAATTCGGAGATGCAGCCGCTGGGTGATCGGCCCTGGTGGCTCCACGCGCCTGCAAAAGACAAATACTTGGTTACAGTAGAGGCGTAAGCAAGCAGCGCACACAAGCAGCCACGACAGACGCGTAAGTGACGGGCCGGTCGTGGTTGTGCAGGAACAAGTGAGCGATGGCGTGTGGATGGATTTGAGATGTTCCTCGATTCTTGCTCCGGGAGCTGGACGAGGACGAAGCGTGAAGTGAAGTGARGTGAGGTGCGTAGATGTCTCTTGCCGTCTGGCCCGGGTCCTGAGTGATCCGGGCTTTCCTCCTTTCGTGCTACGGTGGCCTAGCGGTGGGCCTTGGACTCAGCGATCTGCCGAGAAAAACCTTGTGTGTGCAGCACAAGTCCCTCTGGCGAGCGTGTGTAGAGCCGCAAGGCACGCCCACGCCCAAACAAATCATCCGGATCAATCACATTAGTCCTGTACGTCAACACCCGAGTCGCTGCCTCTTGCGGCTGGCACAATCGCGGCATCCACTGCCACTGCCACTGCCTGACAGGAACACCGATGCTCCGGATGAAACGGCCGGAAGCTTGCATCCCCGAAAGGTCCCAATTGYGCTGCAAATCCGCAATTCATAAGGCTGCATAGTGGAGCGCCGCCCATTAAGCTTAACCTTGCGTTCAAGTCTTCAGTCCAACGTCAGGCTCGGTCCTCGTTCTCCTCGACATTTAACAGGTCTCCTCGTATCGTATAGATCTTAAGATCTGACATAACGCCTCAGCCTCTCCCCCCCCCGCCCCTCGAGTTATTCATATGACAATCTCCAGCGTCTGGACGACCCTGCGGGGAGTTGTAATTGTCATACCATGGCTCCTCGGCCTAGTTCTCATGGACCTRATCCTCTCAGCCCTGCTCCCCGTCAGCTACTTCTTCCCCAATTGGGTCTATAACGCCTCATCGGCGGTGGCCTATTCATGCTGGAACTGGATCCAGGTCATCTTCGAGGTCTTCAATGGCGGTGTGATTGTGATGTCTGGTGACGTCCTGCCGAAGGAAGAATCAGCCATYGTTATCTCAAATCACGTAAGCTGGACGGATTTCTACATGATCCAAGCCTTGGCAATCCGCGCGGGCATGCTGTCAAGATGCCGGTGGTTTGCAAAGATTGAGCTCCGATGGGTGCCTCTGCTGGGTTGGGGCATCTGGGCTATGGGCATGCCAATGGTGAGCAGGAAGTGGATGAAGGACCTGGCAGAGTTGGACAGAGTCTTTGCAGGAGTTACAGTTAGGAAATGGCCAACATGTAGGTCCATTGCGTCTAGCAATGATCATCTACTAACTTTCTGCAGGGCTCATTAGTTTCAGCGAAGCCACGCGATATACCCCTAAGAAATACGAAGAGACGAAGAAATGGTGCAAAGAGAATAACCGGCCAATTCCCAAGCATCTCCTCTACCCACGGACCAAAGGGTTCGTCACGACCGTACAACATTTAAGGAAAGCAAAGCATGTAAAGGCTGTCTACGACATGACGATTGCATATGAACACGAGCATAAATTCATGGCGGCTCCGACAATGTGGGAATCTCTGGCCTGTGCAGATCTGAGTGGGAAGCGAGGCTTCAAATTCCACGTGAACGTGAAGAGATTCCCATTAGATGAGCTACCAGCAGACGACGAGGGACTAGCCAAATGGCTGGAAACACGGTGGATGGAGAAGGGAGAGTTTCTAGAGGCCAAACGCGAGGAGTGGGCGAGACGATGACGTTRATGGGCCAAGTGCGCCTTCGACATGGGAAGTAGACTTTTAAATATACCTTTGGAGCATTGCTGCCGAGTGCAGACAATGCTTTCCCATCTGCCATGTATTCTTTGTTGCGGCATTCCTAGTCATCATTGATACCCATTTGCGCATAGATTTCCGATAGTCGGACAAAGAAAGTCAATCCACAAAACGCCTCTTCTCCAAGCTCCATCATATTCTCCATCTAACTTCTTATATCTGAGCATTTATACCATTCTCTTTTCCAAACTAAGCTTGAGGATCCAATCTGCTCTTATCTCTGATATCTACAAGTTCCAATCCTTAGCTTCATCATCTTCCACTCCAAGAGCACTCGCATATCCAACGAGACAGACAACGAAATCGCAACACCTCAACCTACTCACCATCATCAAATCTCACCTACAAAAATGCCATTCAAATCCTCCCGCCTCCAATCTCGCTTCTTCTCCTCCCTCGACTCGCCTGCGGACACCGACCACCAAATCATCGACCTCAACCTCCCCTCGCCCTTCCACCTCTCCCCGAACATTTCGCCGCTCACAAAACCCTCTCTCGAGCCGATCTCCGAAGATGATGAAGGATTGTTGGGACAGGGACAGGCGGTTGGTGGRAAAAGGAGAGAGAAGAGGAGGAGAATGAGGCTGGCGGTGGAGGTCGTGGTGATGGGACTGGCGGTTCTAGGGTTAGGTGGGGTGGTGGTGGTTTGTGTTAGGTGGATGAGGGGAGGCGGGTAAGGAGGAGAGGGGATGGGATGGGGATGTCTTTGGTGCGAAATGAGTTGCTTGTTAGTTTAGGATAATGAGATGTTGGTTCTGTAGACTGAGACTTGGTTAGAGGATATTAGGCTGCAGGCGGAATAAAAAACATAAGGATAGTGTATCACCAGAAAATCCGGACGAGGAGTCCCTGGATGATAAATTCAGTACTGAGAAAAACAGCTCTTTTAGGGCAGTTTTGATAACTTCTTCTGAGTGCCTTTGGACAGAGCGGGTCCTTGACAATTCATTTGAGTCTAATCTTGAGTCCCTTGGGCTCAGGAGCGTTGCAGACTGAGGCCATTGTATCCCAAAGGCACTGTAGTGCCGTGATCTACGGCTTCTTGAGCGAAAGGGCTTCTCCCCTAGGCAATGGCATCTCGAGATACTGCAAAACCAAAGACTCATGTGCTTTACCTCTCCTGTGCAAACCCTTGCTACCGAACTGGCAGATAAGGAGGATCTTCTCGAGGATTCTGAGCTAGATATTCTTCAGATGATGGAACTCTTGCTTGAAAGATTAGAAAGAAGTCGGGAGAAAGCAGCCGCATCCGAGGGCTTGGCCTTGGGGTCGGGCTTATGAATCTTAAGTGCAGCGGCCTTTTTGCCTAGAATAGCGGATGCAGTAAGATTTTGATGGCGGGTAGTAGCGGATAAGGCTATAGCATCCTTTACAAAGCTGTGATGAACGCTTGAAGATGGAYGCAAGGTTGTATAAAATTCCAAACTTGAGCTTCGATCGACAATGCCTCTGGATGATCATGATCTTTGTACCTGGAGGCGGAGCGCGTGTCTGTGATACATGGGATTCGTTGTTTTGAGGTACGTGGGATTGCTGATCTCAATGCGTTGTYAGCCCTGAAAGAGGAGGACAGAAGATGTTCTGCTGGGATCTTCGATCACAAGACTGGGTTATCCCGTTTAAATCCTTYAGAACGAACAATCACTTTGAAACAACTTGAAATYGAACATTGAAGGTTCGAATTGATAAGCGTTCTGACAAATGATTGAAAGCTCTAGGAGACACTTGCTTGCTCTGAAGATGTCTCACATAACTTAGATYAGTCTCGTCACGAGTCACGAGACTTTACCAGACACGGATTTGGCTTGGACCTTGCAGAACTTGACAACGCATCACCCGTAAGCCATCTCGACTTAGCGGCTCAACAGAACTATTGTTTAAGACAGCCGAGGGCTTTTCAAAACGGTCTCGACGTCGACAATCCCCAACTTCGGGGGTGTCACGTGAGCAATGGTGGTCACAAGACTCCTCATAGTTGCACTACACTAGTAAGGCCGACCCCACATTCCGGGAGACTTCAAGTGCATCCGCGGTATGGAAATGACTCGATGACTGGCGTCGAAATAAAACGTTCCCCTCCCTCGGACTCCCTCCCGGCTTTCTTCGTAAGTGCGGACGTCGCCGTCCTAAAGAGCCAAAGAGCCCATGTCGGGTGATGCAAGTTCAATCCTCTAGAGACAATACTTCTACTACAAAGAGGCAGATACCAAACGAGATGCGTTGTGTGCTCTGGTGCTACCACACGAGGCGGCCTGGTGACTGACACGCGGAAAAATCGGCTGTCCGCATGCTTGCTTTTTGCACACTGGAACATGGTAATCGTGAGACGCTAAGCTGGTACCTAGAGTCTTGCTGCAGAGCTGACTGAAATGACTGAAACTTTGTCCAATGTGTAGACTGGTACAAGGTCGGCGGGAACTATCAACGCATGCTCGAGAGGGGATATCGTCATGTCCGTTGCATGGAAGACATGCTGTGTCCATGTCTGGCGGTGTCCGCGCCGTGCGATTGGGCTGAGGCAGCGGTGTGATGGTGGGAGGAGGGATCTTTCCGCAGCCGTGGTGTGTGGGATGCAGATGAAGGCTTCTGTATGTCAGTCCTAAGAAACAAATAAGACGATGAGGATTGATCAGGGGTAGTTGCCGTGGACATTGGCCTTGGGATTTGCCACTCTTAGGAGCTGCGTTAATCGCAGGGATGGCAGAGGGAAAGAAGTGTTGCGAAGGTTTGTGAGGACGGGCTGTTTATATTCTCGTATCAAGCTGCAACCGCGTCCACTGGCCAGCAGCCTTCAACCATAAGCTCACGATACGCAAAAGCTGGCCCCTCATCAGAGAGGGTGGTGCGGATCGTTCTCGCCAACCCTCTTGTSGTGCATGAGAAGTATTGAGTTAGATCATAGCATAAGGAAAGGTGATGTCTTTTCATATGGATAATTGGTATCCTCGATCGCCGTGCAGCTGTCTGCGACTGATTGCTAGGATCCAGAGGCCCAATGAGGATTGGTAAGACAGTTCCCCTTGGGAATCAGTCGATATCATATGCAGCTCGATAGTTACCATCTGGACACTGGTATAGCCATAGCTGTTCCTGGTGTTGCTATGCTTCGGGGCTGGTCGGGGCTGTAGCAGTAGTAATAATATCAGTGCAGAAGAGTCAGAAAGAGTCAGAGACAACAGCAGACACGTCTGGCCATAGCGCAGGTGCTGAGCATCGAGACTGAGGAAGCGTAACGGGGCCGTTGGCAGGGCTTGAGCTTGAGCTTGAGCTTGTGGGAACAAGCCCAGAAGGGAGGGAAGTGAAACGGTAGGGGCGTAAGCTTTAAAAACGGAAAGAACTGGCTGCTTTTACTCGTCTTTTGAGTTCTCTAATAGCGTTCGAATCCAAGGTGGGCGGAGGGTGTTAAGCCAAGCCCAAGAAAGTCAAGTCGAGCGTGCGCCGCGAAGGCTTTTGTTTAGTTTCCTTGCAGCCGCTGCGTGCTATTGGCTGCAGCTCGCCCCCGCACCATGCCCGTCCTTCCCTCTACCGCATCACTGAGCAGCGATTAAGAGGGTACGCGAGGGCCGTTGTCGAAATAATCCTCCTCGACTTCGACTTTCCCCCCAGCGCCAACCCTTCCCCCAGCGACCATTGCGGCACCCTCTGCACGCCGACCAGCTACCACGACGCCCGCTCTTGACGATAGATAGAGTCTGGCCGACTTTCTCCTTTGTTGGAGCAGAGTTCCTCGCCCGCCGCCCCAGGCATTCGCCCAGCAGGCGTTTACCGCCAACAAGCCCGCACCACCACGAGACATCGCATCAATTACCATGATGTCTCTCGTCTTGGTCCGCTGCTAGTATCTGGCGCCTTGCCAGACGCCACGCTTCATTTCAACACAGTATTCGAGCACGACGACGGACAAGGCGACGCGAATGATATCGACAAGCGAAGAGACCCGAGGGCCTCGAGCGACGACAACAACTACGGTCAATGTGGCTGCAAGTGCCGCTTCCGAGCAATCTTAACGGCCATGGACGAAAATAAGGACGTGCTGGCACCGCCAGCTGTGTCTGCCCTGCGTGCACAAGCTGGCGGTCCCATGGAGCGTTCTCTCAGTGCGGATATTCGGGAAGAGAGGGAGGATCTTCGAGAGGCTGCGGAACAAACGCTCAATGTCATTATGGATCTCAGCCTCGACGGCAACATCAGATGGGTCAGCCCTTCGTGGACTGACGTTATCGGCACCACACTCGAATCAGTCCAGGGGAAGCCAATCAAGAACCTTCTGGTCGGCGACAATAAAGAGGTCTTTGCAGATGTGGTTGAATCGATGAAGAAGGATGATTCGCGCAGTCAAATCATTAGATTTACTGTTCAATTAGGCCCCGAGTCGAGATTGAAACCGATCGAGGCCCYAGAAGAGTCAACGGCAAAGGGAGAGGGAGGGGATGAGGAACAGGCCTCTCAGCCCGAGCCGGCTACGATTGATCTCGAGGGACAAGGCATCATGGTMTACGATCGTTCTTCAGGGGGGGAAAGTCATGTAAGTGTGGTATACGACGTTGAATTGGTTGATGCTAATCTATCATTAGACTATGTGGATGATTCGACCATGGATCGCCCCACGCGAGATTCAAATCGACCTGCCAGACGTAATCGTCGAGTCACTTGGATCTGGTGCAGAAGTCCTTGCAAGCTATCTCACTACCCTCGCTGAGGTTGGCTTCGCGGATCCAGCACACAATGCCCCTCCTCTTCCTGTCCTTTGTCGTATCTGCGAACGACAGATCCCTCCCTGGTGGTTCGAAAAGCATACAGAGCTTTGCCTTCAAGAACACAAGGCTGAGATGGAAGTCCAACTTGCTCAAGAAAATCTGACTGAACATCGACATGCCATCGTCAAAGTTCTTGACGCTCTAGAAGCCCGTAAGAGTCGGCCCCTTTCTGGCGACCTTGGTCCCATCGCAACGCCGCAGGCTGATTATAAGGGAATGCCCATTGGCCCTTCGGCCTCAACTTCTTCCTCATCTGGTACYGCTTCTCCTGGTACTCCTGGTGGAAGATCTCGAGACTCATCATCCGCTGGTGGTTTCAGCCATTCTCGCCAGCGTTCTTTCGCGGTTCGACGTCCACAAGCAAGAATTGTGGAGTTGTTACTTGACCTGTGTGACACAGCGATTGAAATCAGCATGCCGGCCATCAAGGATGCACCAGCGCAAACTCCAGGTGAGTTTCGCACGCAGTCTCCTCAATCCGAATCGCGGTTATCACAGGTTACGCAATGGCAATCACCAAGCAACAATACATTAGAGCAAGAACAAGGTTTAGCATTGTTATGTGCCGATAGCGAGGCAGCTGCGAAGGCAAAAGTCGAAGCCGTCCTTCGCCATCGAAGAATTCTTGAGTACTCAGAACGCATTCGAATGGAGTTCTCTGTGATTGTTCAGGACTGCATCGATGAGGCCATGCGCAAAGCTGCTCGCATTGCAGCGGGCCATCTCACCGATTCGTCCGAATCAGAGTCTGAGGAGAGAACACCGGCTAATGATGACGGTTTCTTCACTGGTTCTTTTGATGGGCCGTCCTCCCTCGCCGCCGCTTTGCGAGGAGCTGAATTAGGACGACATCCCGAAGGACACCGTTCTTCGTCAGCGACGAATTCTGTCAGGTCYAGYAGTCCCAAAGAATGCCCTACTCCGAGGTCCCAAGGTCCAGCCAGTATGCTTTCGCAATCCCAAGACTCTAGACGACAATCTCTCTTTTTCGAAAGCGATGCTGGTGATAGCGATGGCAGCGTCAGGTCCTCGTCGCTGATGTCTCGACCACCACCACGCACCGACTCCCCAGTGTCCGAGTTCGGTGATCTGCGTCGCGCGGCAAGCTCTCGTCAAAAACACCGGAGAAGCATTATCCTTCCRGGCACTTCATCACCGCGTCGACAAGAGTCRCCTGTCAGGATACCACAACCCTCGTCACCATTACGAATTACAAAGCCACGTGCATTGCCAATCGCACATGAAGGGGTTGTGTCTCCCACAAACTCGCCAATGCTCCCAGGGACTGAGTTCAGCTCTCCTGCTATTATTCCGCATCATCATAGACGCCAGTCTTCGGCGGCTGGTTCTGACCCCTCTCGACCACCACCATCTCCACGTATGAGTGCTGTCAGTGCACCACAAGCTAGAGCTGTACCACCATCTATCAAAGACTTTGAAATCATCAAACCAATCAGCAAGGGCGCGTTTGGAAGTGTTTACTTGGCCAAAAAGCGATCTACTGGGGACTACTATGCTATCAAGGTATTGAAGAAAGCAGACATGGTTGCAAAGAATCAAGTTACAAATGTCAAGGCAGAAAGAGCGATCATGATGTGGCAAGGGGAGAGCGATTTTGTCGCAAAGCTGTATTGGACTTTCTCCAGCAAGGACTATCTGTATCTGGTCATGGAGTATCTTAACGGAGGAGATTGTGCATCGTTAATCAAGGTCTTGGGTGGTCTTCCGGAGGACTGGGCGAAGAAATACCTGGGAGAGGTCATATTGGGTGTTGAACATCTTCACAACCGTGGGATCGTTCATCGAGACTTGAAGCCAGATAATCTTCTCATCGATCAGAAGGGGCATCTCAAGCTTACGGATTTTGGTCTCTCGAGAATGGGATTGATTGGCCGGCAGAAACGAGTTCTGAACAGCACGTCGAACGAGTCTGCTCCGGATTTGCTCAAACAAGGACCGTTCGCACGTACCACTTCTATCAGTTCATCAAGATCGACCTCGTTCGACTTTCAAGGTCATCATTCACCTGGCTCTACACCGCAGATGACTCCGGACCTTGGAGGTGGGTTGACGACCCCATCGTATTTTAGCCTCAGTCGCGAGAACACCATCAATAAAGACAATCGGCGCACATCTGGTCGGAGCGATAGCGGTGGCAGCGAGGCTCTGAACCAAATGTTCACTAGTTTTTCTCTCAACGACAACCAGGGACAACATTTGATAAACCAACGGAGAACTCCTATCGAAGAGTTGAGCGAGAATGAAGGAAGTGGRTCRCCTGACCTGCTATCGCTCCACCAGACGAACAGTCAGTCGAGCAATGAGCAAAAGAACACCCCGCCTCAAACAAGTATGATGCCACCACCGATGGCACTTTTCGATCCAGATGACAACAATCGACGTTTCGTTGGCACTCCAGACTACTTGGCTCCTGAGACCGTCAACGGAGTTGGCCAGGATGAAATGAGCGATTGGTGGTCGGTTGGCTGCATTCTGTTCGAGTTTTTGTATGGCTACCCACCTTTCCATGCGTCAACCCCAGACGAAGTTTTTGAGAACATTCTCGCTCGACGAATATCTTGGCCAGACGAGAATGACTTCGATGTCTCTCCAGAAGCTAAGGACTTAATGAACAAGCTCCTGTGCCTTGACCCCCGCCAAAGGCTCGGTGCAAACCTTGAAGACAAATATTCTTGCGGCGGAGAGGAGATAAGAAATCACCCATTCTTCGAAGGCACAAATTGGGAAACGCTCCTTGAAGACGATGCACAGTTCGTCCCAGCTCCAGAGAACCCGGAAGATACTGAATACTTCGACGCTCGGGGTGCTACATTGCAGTCTTTTGCTGAAGAAATGGAGGATCAGGCGTCTCCACCAACTTCAACACCTGGTGGGGAATATCAAGAACGACCTCACGAYGCTTTATCTCGCGTCCGAAGTCAAGTAAATTCTATCAAGAGAGGTCTGATGCCGCTGCATATTCCTCCACATGTCCGTGACTCGAAAAGTCGCAGACTCAGCGAACCAGTTGTTGCCGACGACTTTGGCAACTTTGCGTTCAAGAATCTGCCTGTGTTGGAGAAAGCAAATAAGGATGTCATCCAGAAATTGCGAGCCGAAGCGATGGCCGCTCAAAGCAAACCGCCGGTCAGTAGCCCTAGCTCAGTACCTGCCAGTGCTACATCTCCGGGACCGACATTGGAAGGCAGTCCAATCATACCGATGCCAATCTCGAGGACACTTTCAAATGCGAAGTCCAGCAACCGGCCATCCTCTCCTTCCGGAATGGGTCATAACTCCTCACCGAGCAGACAATCTCAACCATCATCTCCCCTTCTGGTCTCGTTCGTTGCAGGTCAAAATGGGGAGGGAAGGCGCAAGACTTCCAGTAACTCATCCGGTCTTTCTCATCAGTCAAACAACTCCCTTGCCCCTGGTAGTTTCTTCGATGCACCTCGTATGCCTGCAAGCCTTCAAAAGTCTAGCAGTTCTGCTGCTGCTTCCCCAGTCAAGAGTCGTGGAGCGGCACCACCACCGCTAGCGTTGTCTCCACAGAAGATCACAACTCCAAGACAGGCAAGCAATCCATCAAGCAGAGCACGTTCTCAGACTGTCGGATCACAAGAAGGCAGTCCCGTTCCGGCCGATCTATTTTCTCACCGCAAGCGAAGGAGTCAAGTTTTTGATATGTCTCCATCATCCTCAGACAACGAGGGTGATAAGGCAAATGCGCTTCTTCGTGTCCAAAGACGCCGCCAGAGCTCTAGGCGCATGTCACAAATTAATGTAGCAGATGGACCTGCGTTCCGTCCGCTAGACGTTCTAATCTGCGAGGATCATCCTGTGTCGAGGATGGTTATGGAGAAATTGCTCGAGAAACTGAGATGYAGAACCATCACCGCTACCAATGGAGGCGAAGCAATGCGGTATGCCATGAGTGAAGTCAAATTCGACATAATCATGATGGAGTTCAAGCTACCTCAGATCAACGGGGCAGATGTCGCAAGAATGATTCGCGATACTAAAAATGCAAACTCTCAAACGCCTATCGTTGCAGTCACCGGATACCTCAAGGAACTTCAAGCACCACATCACTTCGATGCATTGATTGAGAAGCCGCCAACGACATCGAAATTGAGCGAGGTTCTATGCCGTCTCTGCCAGTGGAAGGCTCCCGTTCCTGGCCAGAGCCCTGCTATTCCAATGGGATATCCTCCGCCTTCTGGCTTGCGACAAGAGAGCCTGAGGTCGGAGGACAGCCCAACTTCGGGGTCTTCGGGATTTGCTCATATGCCTGGCAGCAGCTTCAGAGGCTCAAGCCGTGAAGATTCCATAAGTTCCAGCCTCTTCACCGATTCGGAGTCTTTCATGAATGACGATGTTCCTGTTGTCATCGGCCGTAAGGCAACTGGAGACTGGGATGAACAAAGTGGCCTCGGTATTAGCAATGAGGAAGCTTTGCTCGATTCTCGAGATCTCCCGAAGCAACTTCCTTTACATCTGCTCCACGAGGAGTCCGCACCTGGGCGAATAGAGAAAGAGATTAAGCTGCCACTCAGACAACGATCATCAGAGAAGATGAGGGCGAAGAGGGAGTCGCTAGAGAAGCATCGTCACGAATGTGGTGAATCCGGGGATGACGAGGACGAAGAATTGGGAGACACAAATGTGCGAGAGAAAAGCCCAAAGAGCGTTACAAAACCAAGTCGTGGGTCCAAGCTCGGTACTGAGATGATGCGCACCAACAGCCGTGGAAGTGTTGTCTCGATGTCTGACGTGACTGCAAGCGTGGACAGCATTGAGCCACCCCCAACCGTCAAAGAAGAAGTTCCTCCCGCATCTGAGGTCAGTGGCGGCCATTTGACGCCTCCTGAGCTCTTTGCATCTCCGGGCAACACAGTTGCCACGATCGACTTGAATGAAACTCCGARACCATCATCAACTCAACTCGACTCCATGGATGAAGAGCCAACCCCGCGTGCTCCTTCARCTRCARACTACATGACTGTCAGCTCTCCATAAATTCCTTGACTATTTGAATTCTTCGCATAAGAACAATCAACCTACACCAACAATTCCACTTTCTTTTACTCATCACGAAATCAGCGCGGCGTTATCGGATCAAGATTCCCAGCAGGATTGGCGGGCACGGAATCACATTTAGGCGTTTACTAACATCTGGGCGTGTGGCTATCTGCTGCATTTATACACACTAGTGTCCTTCACAGACCAAAAACATGCGCTTGCTTACTTATTTTGCACTTTCYASTTTGCGTTCCGAACCGGCGGGGCGTACCTATCCACTCTATTACAAAGTTGCTAGCTATATTTGCCTTTCTTTTGTACATTTTGCAGGGGGGCGGAGATAAGATATTTGGGTTGTGTTGTTCCAGTGAATACCCCAAGCGCTGGGAATTTTTCCTTTATTTCCGATTTTGTTTGGAGGTGACCTAAATAAATGAATGCTGGGAGGCAAGGGGTGGCACCGACTTCGCCTTGGAATACAGGCCGATGAGTGGTGTGGCATGATGTTGTAGACTCGATGGATGGTTTGCAATATAAATCATTAAATTGTCTTATTGTCCCTCGAGATCGAGATGTGATTTGAATGGCTTTAATTCCCGATATACCGGATGCTGGCAAGTGCAGTGAAACGGGAGATTGTGCCCCTCAGGAGGATTTCCCCCGAGTAATTCATTTCAAGGTTTAGTACGACAAGCCTTGTGTCTTTGCTCTGTTCGCCCTCCATTTGTAATACTCTCCTGCTGTCATCTCCTCATACTTCATGGGATTGCTCTCACTAATACAGGTCTACACTTCCTTAGTATGGCTTTATGAAGATGATTCAAGGGGCGAAGAGCTAAAACAGGGATAGGAAAGCTCGGCCCTTGAAATGTTGTGGAATTAGCAGGAAGATTATACTTACCGGCACAGCCTCCAGCACCTTCCTTCTATCAAACCCAAAGAAGAATGGGCAACTATACCGCTCCCTCCCACTCTTGTTGATCACTCTATGCACAGTTGACACGAAGAAGCCGTTCGTCTGCCGCATAAAGCAATCTGCGATATTAATTACGAATGCTCYCGGGATAGGATTTGCTTTAATCCATTCTCCCGACTTGGAAAGGACCTCCAACCCGCCACAGTCGTCTTGAGTGACACACGTGAAGCACTCGAAGTCCGTGTGCGCGCCGATGCCGTGCTGTATTTCCTCGGGCGCCTCTTGCACTGGGTAGTGCACTATGCGCATGCCTGCTTCAGGTCGTTTGATATACCCGTCGAAGGCGTCCTCGGGGAGGTGCAGTGCGAGCGCGAAGACGCGAGTCATCTTGCGGGAAAAGGCGAGCATCTGCGTGTGGTGCTTGAAGAGCGTTTCTTTGAAGTCAAGCATGTCCGCGGGCCAGATGTTGATCGAGAGCTCGTTGATGTCGAGGGTCTCGGGGTCGTATTTGGCGTCGTATGCCCAGTTGAAAGCTTCCATAAGGTCTGTAAATGTTAGGTTGAATCCTCGAGAGTCCGATTCGTGCTGGACAGACAAAGCGGCACTAATTTGAATGTCCCAGGCGAAGTGAGATACTGAGAATGCGCGTATTGAGTGCTACTTTTGCTGTCCAGCACGGGTCTAAGTGGTGTGGACTTGCCGTTCTTGGGCCTCCCGCTTCGAGACATGCGCTCCAGCGGGTGGTAGCCGACGTACTCGTTCGGAACGAGATCAGTGCAAACTTCCATCTTCTTTTTCAGGGGCTGATTGAAAAACCGTGCTGAAGCCTCGAAGGTTCTTTGYGTATATTTGGGGTCCACGCCCTGCAGCTCTTGTCATCCGTGGAGCCATACTATGGGAAGTGCGACTCACATGGTTGACTGCATAGAAGAATCCTATGTCATGCGCGGCAGCTCGTACTTGCTCTGCTACAGCTTTGCGCGTCTCCAAGTCCTCGCTRTACATGCCACTGACATCAATCACTGGYAGTGAGTCTAATCTCTTGCTCGTTTCGGACTTGATATCGAACGTCTGGCCAATTTGCAGAGTTAAAGTGCTCGTTTTTGGCGGCTCTGCTTCTGTGAGACTCATCTTGGAGATTGAATGTTTTGAATATTATGCTTCTCGTCAAGTGGGTTTGCGTAAGTTGATGGGGAAAATGCCAAGAGTTGCTTTCTCTGTTAGCGAATTGTCTGGGGATCGAAGAGAAGAGTACCCCTAGCTTTCTCTATACACGATATCTTACCTTCCAGCTCGTATGTTCCGCGTCACGCTAGAGCGGCTACCGCTAAGATAAGTTAAGCATTCCCCAAGACGGATGACACCTTGCTRGCTCTCTGATAAAGAGATGTTGATGTTTCGCGTGGACCCGTTCAAAATCTCTCCAGATTCATAACTCTAAGGAAAGGATGCCGATCTTCCAGACTTACAATTCTAGAATAGTGTTATTTGGACGAATCAGGATCGACATGAAGACGAGGGGAAGTCGACCCCACTCTTGATGTCGGCCTTCGATCCCCAAGATTCGGATCTTGCGCCGAAGTGTACGCTATCTAAAAGATGTCGAGTTTCAAAAGGAAGCGCATATTTGTTCCGGGCTTGGATAGCTCAGAAACCTAACGCGCATCATACTCTAGGGGAGCGATTTACATTTTCACGTCTTTGACGAATCGATGAAAGTTGATACAGGTTGAAATCCAGCCACCATGCTAAAAACAGATAGCAACAAATTCATTGTAATCTGGATAGGGAAAACCTACGCTCATGACACCACCAGGGCCGGCGGCTCGCAAATAAATAGACGAGGTAATTTTGTCCTACAGGAACGAACAACACCCACTCTTGGTGTTGTGGATCGCAACTTCCTATCAAGCTGATAACGCTAGTTCAGGACATCGATGCATAGAGACGGGTGGTTTCTGCCTTGCAGGGGACGTTTGCATAGATCGTAGCTGCTAATGACAGTCAAAATGGACGTTGGATTCCCTGCCGCTGGTCTTGCTTGAGCTTTTTGATCGATGGAGTAAATTCCACAAAGACACAAAGGGAGTAAAAGCATGACAGGACCATTCATTTAGAAAACAACCATTCTTTCCATTAAGATGGCGAAAGCAGGGAAAAACTTTCCACAGCTCCGCTATCGAAGCCCCTTCTGGCAGAACTTTCTATCAGGGCTCACGATCGCCTTCACGGCTGGGATCTATGTTGCCCTCAATCTGCTCGGGTATGATTGTCCAGGCTGCTGTAAAACAATAAAACTAATCATCATTCAGAGCTGGAGGAGGGCAGCCAAATTCCGCACAGGTCACAACAAGATTGAATGCAACACTCAATGCTGTCTGGGTTCTTTCCTCGGCGCTTGGATCCGTTGTTTTGCATACCATTGGACCCGGAACCACTGCCTGCGTAAGTTCCTGCCAGATCCTAGCAGAATTTGTGCTGACATCTCGCAGCTGGGGGTTAGTGGGTATATCATATATGTTGGAGGGTTGGTATGCATATTTCCTGAGTACTTTAGTTTTTTGTCGGAGAAATTCGGGAATATCGGAAGCCTGCCTGCTTCCGAGCAAGTATTTCACTTGGGAGTACCAATGGCCTCGAATACTCCCGAATGCTCCAAAATATTCTTCAATAAAGTAATACTAACTCCGTTTTTTTTTTGCAGTGGTATCTMAGCGAAACGGGTCGTGCAGCCTATCCATACTTTTCTTCAGTGTGCATTGGAATATCAGCCGGTCTGATATTCGTGACCAATGGATATATCATGCTCTCGTATGCTGAAGAGAAAGAGAAGGGGCAGTATGTCACCACTGTCTTCGGTCTCTTGGCTGGTGGAGAGATCATCGGCGGCATCATACCCTTGCTCATCTCCAGAAACAATAATTCTGATGGCGGAGTGCCTAATGCGGTCTATATCGCCTTCATAGTTATCATGGGCGTGACCGCAGCCGCAGGCCTTTTCATCCTCCCAGCAAACAAGATTACCCGGGACGATGGGTCAAGGATTGCCGACGTCAGGTACAGAGGTATTTGGACTGAACTGAAGTCAAACCTCACGAGCCTTTGTGACAAGCGCCTTCTCATGATGATACCGTGCTTCCTGCCAGCAGAAGCGTACTTAGTATACCTTGGCTCGGTGAACGCCTTTCACAACAATCTTAGGACCAGATGTCTGTGCTCATTCATGGGATTCGTATTTCAGATACCCTTTTCAATCGTTCTACAAAAGCTTTTCGATCACGATGCCTGGAAGCGGAAGACTCGAGCTTTAGTAGGCTTGGCCTACGTGGCGATTCCTCTGATTGCAGCATGGATTTGGGAGTTGGTGCGGGTGCGCAACTATGATAGGCACAACCCACCTGAGCCGATGGACTGGACGGATGATGGATTTGCACCCATATTCGTGCTGTTCATGTTGAACTGGGTCCCTTCCACCTTGTGGCAATATGTGATCATGTACTTCCTCGGTACATTGACGAACGACCCGATAAAAGGTAGCCATTTTACAGGAGGGTTCCGCGCTATCCTAGCTTCCGGTGAAGCTGTGATCTTCGGATTAGACAGCCTGTTGATTCCATTTATCAAGGAAGCCGGAATTATCTTCGCTTTCTATCTTGCCGGGATTTGCATTTATGCGTACATGGCGCTTTTCGTGATAGAGGAGACGAAGTACTTCCAAGAAGAGAATGTTGTGGTTCCAACACATATATTGGAAGAAACGGGCCATAGAAATACGATCATTGGACGCGAAACCGATGAGAGCAGCACCGCAGAAAAGAAGACAGCAGCAGACATGACGACAAAGACAGCATGAGGCTGTAGACATGCCCAGAATGGGACTTRGATTTCAGGGCGGCAGACTCTGCATCGAGAATAAGATGCTTGAAGAAAGTAGTAAGACATGTATCAGAATTYCGGGAGATTAAAACTCAAATATTTAGCACACATTGAGGAGACTTGCTGTTCCAAGTTTGGGTGAGCTTAGCGAGGTCTTGGCGCGTTTGACGCGTCCTCCAATTTTCAAGTCCTATAAAACCTTCACTTTCAAATTTCAGTCAACATCCGCAATTTGTTGAGAGCCCYAGGAGGACCGCTCAAATACAGTTGAGAAATCATGAAGTGATCATGGCCCTCGAGGCCGTTTTGGCCCGTCTCTAATYAGAAGTCACTCCATAAATCACACCACCTGTGACCGCYATGACGGCAAAGGTGATGTTCATGTCACGAGCTTTCATTCTGTAGAAAGCTGTTTCCATATCACTCAGCTTCTTTTGATTCTTACATCAAACAGATCCTTTGACGCGTTGAGCGAAGCTATCAAGTCATTCCATTCCATTCATTCAACCACATCCCATTCCAACTTCCAGATGATCATCCTAGAGAGCAATACCTCAACCCTCGAGCTCCTCATGGACTTTCCACTCGCTCTTTACATCGTTCAAAGTGCCTTCATCTACTGGTTCCTGAGCTTCACCTCAGGCGCCATCATCGTTTGGTTCAGAACTGTCCAGCTACTCCCGTTGCTCYATCTCACCCAGCCCAAGTCAGAGCTTGTTACATTCGCTTTATGGCTCCTCGCCATTCTTCTTTGGGCACGGTACACCATTGTGACTTACGAAACCCCCAAGGACAAGGGCTTTAGGGTCGCAGTGGGAGGGCTGGCATTGACGTTTATGCTGGTCTCGGAATCCGCTGGAGCGTTGTTGTTATATGGTGAAGGACTCGCGACGCGGATATTAGAGAGAAATTCATTGGCGACGGGATGCGGAGTTCTAGTGTTGATGCTGTTTGGCCTTCTACCTTGGCTGCTGATGGCTTTGGAGCAGGAGACATATGAGACGAGGGGAACGTATCATGGACATGAGAAGAAGTCGATTATTGACGCTGTGTGAGTGCTTCCTGGATATGAGCTAGGAACTACTGCTAAACTTTTGTAGACCCATATTCGTAGTGGAAAGGAAGGCAGAATGGAGAAGGAAGAAATGCACGTGATTGTAGCATGTATAGAAGAGGCGATGGAGGCTATGACGAGACCAACTTTTGGGTTCATGTTGTATGCGATCTATTGAATTTCCTAATTTGCTAGCCTTCTTGACTTCTTGATTTCCAATTCTAGGAAACATCCTCGCTTGCACGTGCCAATCCCCTATCAACGCCCGCGGGCACTTATGTCTAGCGAATCGAAAACAACACAACAACACAAAAATATATTTTTGAAAATAACTTATTTATTTTATATCTTTTTAATATTCTATTGTCGGAATAAACAAATAATACATTGTAATTATATTTTAAAATATATTAAATTTTAATAATTACTAAAATACCTATCTTATTTTTAATTTTATATAAATACAATTTATTTAATTTTTATAATATTATAAATTATATTAAATTTATATATAAAAAATTTAAAAATTATATTTAAAATAATTTAATTAAATTTATTAAAGCTAATAACTTTAAGTTTTTTTTTATTTATATTAAAAAATTCACCGACCAAATATATAACTATTATCTAAAAAATAAAATATTAATATTTTTTAATTAATTTAATAAATTTTATAATAATATATAAATCATTAAAGTTTTTTTAAATAAAAGAAAAAATATTAATATTAATTAAAATATTTTTTTGAAAATAATTAAAGTTTTATATAATATAATTAAAAAAAGCATTATTATAACTATATTTAAAAGCTCCTAATCTATATTAATTAATATATATAATATTAAAATTACTTTTAATGATTTACAATTTTGAATTTTTTTTAATAAATTTATTATTGTAAGGTAAATGCAATAGACAATAGGTCAAATCTAGGTATAGAACTAATTTCTAGCTTTTTTTTTAAAAAAACTTTAATTAATTATAATTATTAAAATTTATAATATTTATAATATATAATTTATAATATAATATATATTTTAATAATAAATAAAATAAAATTATTATATTAAAAACTATTATTATTTTATTTATAA